>VONZ01001730.1:0-104702 GCA_012976165.1 Labeo catla
GCAACAAATTCACGTATACAGCTCTCCACTATAATTACGACAATGAATTCCACTCCCTCAACTGTAGGGGGCGCCAAAACCGTAAAAATACACAAAACTACAAACTAGTGACTAACTAGTCCAATCAAATTATAAGTGAAAAAGTTTTAAAAGAGAACCAGTTTATTTGTCACACTTTAAAAAGTCACACGCATTGCATTATGGGATACAGTATGTCTGCATACTGCATTGTAGTAAATAAGGTCATCCAGGTGTTCTGTATGCATTTGGAAAATCTGCAAACTATTCACAGTACACACACTACAGTCTATTAAAAACAGTTAAAAGCAAGCTGTTTAGAACAGCCACCTTATGTTTCTCAGGTCCGGTCTGCAGTGTGTACGCATAGAGTGGAATAGTGGTATTGATCTGCAGTGCGTCATTCTGGAAAAAAGTAGCTTGCTTTACAATAAGGACTGGCAAGAGTCGAGGGTTGGGTCGGTGGCTGCACTTTTGCCTTTCAGTGTGAGAGGAGTGACCAGACCACTGCCCACGCTGAGCTACAGAGCTTTCTATTACCCTCTCACCACGCTCCTGCTCTCTAATGGCCAGCACTCACCTTAGCAATGCCTTAGTGTATGGTTACACCTCAATCCATTCCATCATGTCGAATCCAAAGCACTCAGCTCTCTCAGTGTGACCTCAGAACACAGACCCTGAGATTGACAGGCGCTTGTAGGCAGTCATATTGTGAAAAAAAAAAAAAAATCACAAAAATGAACTTACATGGCCTTTCCAGTTGTATGTAATTACTTGATAAGGATTTAAAAAAGGAATTCAAATTCAGACTGATTCACTAATGAATCACTCAGACGTATTTGGTTTAAATGATTCACTGACAAGAGTGAAAAAAAATATTATATACTTTTGGCATGTGAACAAGAACTGTAGAGGCTTCACAATATGGTGTACTAGCAATTTTTACTGTACAAAAGAACAGCATTTATATATAAGCATGCATATATTATATATATATATATATATATTTTTTTTTTTTTTTTAGCTCATTATATATATAGTGTTGGGAAATCGCAGTGTTGGGGAGTAACTAGTTACATGTAACGGAATTACGTAATTTAATTACAAAATAAATGTAATTGTAATTAGTTACAGTTACTGAGAAAAAATATGTAATTAAATTACAGTTACTTTTGAAAAATGCCAGTGATTACAAAGGGGATTACATCTGAATTTTTTCACACACCCACACCCACTTACAGATTTAATTGACTTCTTTCATAAATTGTATTGACTGCTCTAAAATGAGCCACCAATGTTTCAGGAGTTTAGGACACACAACAGGACACATGCTTATTCGATAACTGTTTTATTTCCTATTTGGGTTTATGCATAAAATTTATTTTTTAAGATTGTTTTTTTCCAAGGCATTGTTAGATGCTAGTGTTTTCTGTCATAACTATGCAAACATTTGATTTCAAACCCAGTATCATAGCTATTAAACTATTTCTTGTTATGATGTTATTTATGTTATGATCTTGTTATGACATATAGTGCAACTGCGCTCACAGTGACCCGAGTTCGATTCCCGTCTCGAGGTCCTTTGCAATCCCGCTCCCCTCTCTCCTCCCAGCTCTTTCCTGTCATCTTTCTACTGTCCTATCACAATAAAAGGCATAAAAAGCCCAAAAATATAAGTAAAAAAAAAAGTCTGAATTTGTGGTGGCTGTGCTTTAAATTAAATTATTCCACAGCTCAGACTCATCCGGGGCGACTTAAGTCAGTGCTATATGCTTGATAATTTTTCTTGGTGGAAGCTTTGCGTTTGGTTAGCTAATAAAATATTAAAGCTTAATTTAATATTATGTGTACAATTTCTTAATTCTGTCATCTGGTATCGTGGACTTGCGCTATTGTTTCATACAAACACAGCTGCTGCCATTTTTTTTTTTTTGTACATTGCAATGGATTATAAGATAACTAACAAACTAGTACTACTACTTAATTATTTATGTGGTGAAATGTTGTGTAAGAAAACTATGACTGCACTGTATCCCTAAAATGTCAACATTTCAACTCAGATCAGTGTTTTGTGTCTAATAATTTATCTAAATCTAAATTGAAATAATCTATCAAGCAGCTGTGTAATAAGTGAGATAATGTACATTCAGCCAGTTGTTATCGCAAAATAAAGATGCATATTATCCCTTACTTATTATAATCTTAATTCAAGTGATAAAAGATTTTGAAAGTCTGACAGTAATCAGTGTTAAGTGCTACTGTAAGGTTAACTCTGCCTGGTTCAAATGTTTCAAAATGATTAACAGTTGAAAATATTAGAAATTTAGAAAAGTAATCAAAAAGTAATTAAAAGTAATAAGTTACATTACTTTAATAAAGTAATTGAAAAGTTACACTACTTATTACATTTTAAATCAAGTAACTTGTAATCTGTAACCTATTACATTTCCAAAGTAACCTTCCCAACACTGTATATGCGTGTATGTGTGTGTGTGTGTGTGTGTGTGTGTGTGTGTGTATATATATATAATGAATAAAAAGTAAAAAGTTATATACTTATATAATTACATATATTTAAGAATAATATATTTAATATAGTATATATTTTTAGTTATTTTAGTTATTTATTCTTACTACACACACACACATATATATTTATATATACATTTAAAATTATATACTTATATATAATTACATACGTAAAAAATAATATATGTAATAGTTAAAATTTTTGTTATTTATTTGTACTACACACACGCATATATATATTTATAGAATATATATTTAAACTTTTTAATAATATACTGCATACTGTACCATAAATTCTTATTAGTATGTTGTATATATATATAGTACATACTAATAAGAATTTAAGAATGAATAATTCAAAAAATAAATAAGCGATATAAACAATATAAAAAAATCAAATAAATAAGTATATAAAAAAATTATATATTTAACAATATTATATTTATTAAAGTACATATTTTTAAGTTATTTATTCATACTATACACACACACACACACACATACATACATATATATATATATCCTTTAAAAATAATATATTTAACAATATTATATTTAATAAAGTACATGTTTTAAGTTATTTATTCTTAATACACACACACACACATATATACACATACATAAATATAAATAAACAAACAAAAAAAGAAATAAAAATGAAAATACTGAGAATTTGTGATTAAATAACTAAAATAAATTATTTACTATTTAATTTTTTTCCCAGCAAGAGTTTTTTTCTAATGCTGACAGAAAAGTGTTGACAGTGGGGCCTTAAACCTGCATTACAGAGAGGCGCATCCGAGGAAAGCGGCAAGCCAGCATGCGTGTTTATGCCTGAACCCCTCATTATATCTAACCAAGAGACCGGGAGAGATCTGCCTGCAGAATGACAGGGAAACCGGCACAGAGTCCTCCGTGTTCCTCCAGTTCATCCCTCGCTGCAGCATGTAAAAAAGCACAGCCGCACCAAGGCCTTTTCTCCGCCGTGGCTAATGCCCACCTACCACATCTCTCTACTTTCATTATCTTAATGCAGAGCCGGTAATTGCCGCCTTTCTGGAACAACAGAAGCATATTCATTAATGGTCGGACACCCCCCACAGTCAGATAAACAATCTAAATGTAAATGTCAGCAGGCAAAGACAATGAGTCGAGACAGAATATTAATGGCTCAAATCTAAGCGTGGCACGCTTTCCTCTCAGCCGAAGAGGTTGGGGGGAGAAAGACACAAACGGAGGGGGAGGGGGAGGGGGGTATTGTGAAGCATTCTCTCCATCCATCCATCCCTCCCTCTCCGCATCTTCCCTAAAACCCCCCTTGTTAATCCAGTGCCATGTGCCAGAGTATTCCCTGCCACCCCGGTCCTTTGAAATGCCCCTCCCACAACACTGAGATTCATTTATATGTATAGTGCTTTACATTTTATTAATCATTACTGATCACAAGCTCTTTGGGCTTTTCTAAAAGAATCAGGCCTTCATTAATGGATCAAGCAAGAAAAATAACATCTATTGGCTCTCGAAATTAATTTTTCAAGTTCAAGTATGAATACAGAGCCGCGCTTGGATAATTTATTCATCAAAACCAAGAAAATTATTAGCACAAAAACATCTTTTTGGCGCTGCCTAATTATCTTGTTCTTGACAAACAGAGAAAAGAAATTATTCTCGCTCAAGCTTTTTGGTGAGGTGGATTTCATCTAATAATTAACACCTGCAGAAGAAACACTAGCATGAATTTGTTAATTAAATTTTCTTTGCATATGCACACCTCAAGCGTTCCGCCAGCCAAAAGTTTGTGCGGAGAAAACTTGGTACGAACATCTCGTTTCTGCTCGGTAGGTTTTTTGACAATCATTTCTCCACAAAACCGTTTTCATGAATAACCAAACTTCACTGACACGTAAATCTAACATTTATAAGGATGGAGAACGGTAGAGCGCATGGGGTCTAATAAGCAAGACAGCGCCATGACAGTCCCACCCCTGAAGCAAACATTTCCGCTCTCTTAGACTGTTCTGTCCGGGTTTTGGATGAATAACTAGGCTGCCTAGGAGCCCTTTTCGTAAAGCCGAAAAATCTGTCGGAATAATGAGGCTAATCACAGGAAAGTCTTTATCCGTGCTGGCATTTGCACTCTCTGCCAGCCAATGCCATTCCTCCGCAGCGCTCTTCGAGTTAGTGCTGCTCTATTTCAGCTCCGTACACCATAGCTATAAATATTCTATTAAATATGTAGAGCTCCTTAAAGAAAAGCCAACTTGGACTGTCAGACAAATATTAAGCGGTATTTAAGTCACCATAATTTATGATCACCGGTATCATTTGGTACTGTGACTTTAAGCTCATTTCGCCACACGGTTGGGATAAACAAAGGAAAGGAAAATCCTCATATTTACAAATTAACATATTTTATATAACATATTATATATATTCTTTAAGATGCAGATTTGGCCAATTTTTTAATAAAATGTAAATTATTTAAACTATATTAAAAAAAATGTATGCATAAAAAGTATCGTATGTGTATATTATACATACATACATACATACATATATATATATATATATATACTACCGTTCAAAAGTTTGGGACTTGTAATAGTCTTTAAAGAAGTCTCTTATGCTCATCAAGGCTGCATTTATTTGATTAAAAATATAGAAAAAAACAGTAATATTGCAAAATGTTTTTACAATATAAAATAATGTTTTTTATTTTAACATACTTTAAAATAGAATTTATTCCTGTGATGAAAAGCTGAATTTTTATCAGCTGTTACTCCAGTCTTAAGTGTCACATGATCCTTCAGAAATCATTCTAATATGCAGATTTATTATTAGAATGATCAATGTTGGATAATATCAACAGTTGTGCTGCCAAATATTTTTTGGAACCTGTGATTTTTTTTTTTCAGGATTCTTTCATGAATAACAAGTTTAAAAAGTACAGTGTTTATTCAAAATATAAATATTTTATAACAATGTAAATTATTTATTATTAACTTTTAATAAACTTTTAATTATTAACTTAATACATCCTTGGTGAATAAAAGTATTAATTTCTTAAAAAAAAAAGAAACAATAAAATGTACTGACCCCAAACTTTTGAACGGTAGTGTATATATATATATATATATATATATACACACACACACACACACACATATATATATATATATATATATATATATATATATATATAAAAATTGTATACACATTTATTATTTTACTGTGTGTATTTCATATTAAATTGTCCCTTTTTATTAATAGAATTTATATAATTTGCACTAAAATTAACACTTTTTTTAATTTTTTATCAATAAAAAGTAAAGTAATTAAACTAAAACACACACATATATGCATTTATAGATATATGTATGTTATTTAACGGAATTATTATTTTACAGTGTGTGTGTGCAGAATTAATAAAATATAAAATGTCCTTTTAATTTTTTTTGTTTTATGAATAAAAAGTAAAGTATTTAAACTAAAACATACACACACACACACACACACATACATACATACGTACGTATATATGTGTATGTATATATGTGTGTATATATATATATATATATATATATATATACACACGTATATACATGCACACACACACACACACACACATTTATAGATATATAGGTATATGTAGATATATAGTATTTATATTTAGTGTGTATATATTATATTTATTATTTTACAGAATTTTTATTTTACAGTGTGTGTGTGTAGTATTAATAAAATGTCCTCTTTATTAATAAAATGTATATAATTTCTACTAATATTACCAATTTTTTATTTCGTTTTTAAACTAAAACACACACACATATATATATATATATATGTACATATGTATGTATATAAATATGTATATAATTATGTAGCTTTTTATTAAGTTCCCAATGCCCTTTTTAGGATGCAAATACTTTTTCAAACTTCAAATAAATAAATTCTAAGCGTAATCCAACAGGGACTCAATTATTTTAAATATCATCTTTCAAAACCCCCATGATCTGAGACACGGCACAAAATCCATCAGTGTGCAGGGATCAATCCGGGGTCTGATTCTGTGATATAATGAATGATCTTTTTAGGCCAGTGTTGACTGAATCTGCTCTCATCTGGACAGATTGTTAGATACAGCGGTGCGATGCCGTATTAATCTATAATAGATAGAGTATTGAGTGATCCACTGGCTGAAAATTCAAACTAGCAGCATAATATTCCCTCCCTCTTGCTTTGATGATCCTGCAGGCATGGCTACACTCATTTACAACCATGTTCATAGCTCTCGGTTTGCTTCTTCAGGTCTCCATTGATCTATCCCAGCCCTACCCCCCACAGCATATAAGGCTGAAGATTACGCCACTCGCATTAGTACTCTCTATCAAGTGGAGCAGCTGACTAGAAGTGCTAACTTACCAACATTTCTTATAACGTAACAATAGTTCAGTTGAATCTTTTGAATCAGTTCCTTCTGATTCATTCTAACAAATCTGTTCATTTGATTCAAGTGTCCAGATTATTAAGCGATTCAAGTGCACGCCAAGTTGTCAGCGTGATGCTCTTCTGAGAGGCAAGAGCTAGTGACAAGAAACTGCCAGGACAAATGTTTCCGGGCTGAGACTCATTGATTACTCTGCGGTGACTTTAATGAAGGAGGAAGATGTGGTCAAACACCCAATAACATTTTGGGCAGAGTCCCAGCAGTGGAACTAGCCTGCCAGAAAGGACTGCCAGTAATATGTCAATAGTATTCCCCTATGAATAGCAAACAAACAAAAACACTCTTCTTTGATCGCTATTACGATCAGATGCTTGACATGTGAGAGTTAAACCCTAAGCCTCAAGCTAAGCGTACACTACATGACAGAAGCTCACTGGCCTTTCATGTTTTAAAATTTGTGACAAGAAGTTCTTGATCATAACCAGGTCACTGATGCTCTTCTACTGTGAACAAAAAAATTCCCACTCTTTAGTCAGAATACACAACTAATATGAATCATTAATGGAAAAGAATGTTTTTTAGAACAACACGGTGTAGTTAAACATAGTTGTCTTCTTATGTTGGTTCTTTATAATATGTCAGAAATTATCATGTAAATGACTGGCCTCAGATTGTAAATATTATATGTATATCTACTGTATATACACACACTCTACCAATCAAACGTTTGGGGTTTCATGAAAGAATTTAACATAAAGAAATTCATATTTGTAATTAGAAAGGATACATTAAACTGATCAAAAGTGACAGTAAAGACATTTACAATGTTACAAAAGATTTATGCCGTTCTTTTAAACTTTGTTTTTCAAAAGAAAAGTGAAAAAATATATGATGCGTTCCACAAAAATATTAGGCAGCACAAATGTTTTCAACACTGATAATAAAATATTTCTTGAGCATTATATCATCAGCATATTAGAATGATTTCTGAAGGATCATGTGACACTAAAGACTGGTGTAATGATGGTGAAAATTCAGTTTACATTTTAAAATGTATTCATATATATATATATATATATATATATATATATATATTAAAAATGTTACTTTAAATTGTAATATTTTACTATGCTGCTGTTTTATATAGAAACCCATTTCTGCCACTGAATAAAAAATAAAAAAGTGATTGCGACTTTTTATCCGACGATTCAGACTTTTTTCTCAGAATTGCGTGAAAGAAACTCACAATTCAGACTTTTTTCTCAGAATTTTGAGATATTATAACTTGTAATTGCAAGTTTGCATCTCACGATTTTGAGAAAAAAGTCAGAATTGCATAGTTTTTAGTTTATATCTCAGAATTCAGACTATTTTTCTCAGAATTGAGAGATATAAACTCGCAATTACGAGTTATGGAAATATAAACTCGCAATTCTGACTTTTTTCTCACAATTGTGGGATATAAATTCGCAATTCCAAGAAATAAGGTCAGAAAAGTCGCAATTGTGAGTTATAATGTCCAATTCTGAGGGGAAAAAGACTGAGTTAAATTCTAAGTTTATATCCCACAATTCTGACTTAATAACTCGCAATTGCGTGTTATAATGTAAGAACTGCGAGGTATAAACTTACAATTTTGAGAAAAAAGTCAAAATTGTCAGTTTATATCTTTTTAAAAAATTTTTATTCCGTAGCGGAAACAGGCTTCTATAGTTTTATTACATTTCTGATTAAATAAATGTCTTCTTATGAAATACTTTTTTCAAAAACATTTTAAAAAAATCCCATCTTTTGTTTATATTTTTCATGAATATTTGATTTTATCACTGTCCATGTCTGGACACACATTTACATCAACTAAATTCATAATTACGAGTTATAAAAACATAAACTCGCAATTCTGATTAATTTTCTCAGAACCGTGAGATATAAATTTGCATTTGCGAGTTACAAAAATATAAACTTCTGATGGGGACAAAAAGACTGATATTTTCTCAAATTAAATTTAGTTAAATTCTAAGTTTATATCTCACAATTCTGACTTAATAACTCACAATTGCGTGTTATAATGTAAGAACTGCGAGGTATAAACTTACAATTTTAAGAAAAAAGTCAAAATTGTTAGTTTATATCTTTTTTACATTTTTTTATTCCGTAGCGGAAACAGGCTTCCATAGTTTTATTACATTTCTGATTAAATAAATGACTTCTTATGTAAGTATAAAGTAAGAATTGTGAGGTATAAACTTATAATTTTAAGAAAAAAGTCTGAATTGTCAGTTCATATCTCACAATTTAATTTTTTTTTTCTTTCTTTTTTTTGCCGATTGCAAATTTATGTTTGACAATTCTAAAAAAATTTCTGATTAACTCAAGACTTTTTTCAAAAACATGTTTTTGAATCCTATCTTTTGTTTATATTTTTCATGAATATTTGATTTTAGGACTGGCAAAGTCTGGACACAAATTTTCATCAACTAAAATTCTATTTCACCAGTATTTAATATGACATGACTTCACAAGACAACAACTTTGGCAAAATAAGAAAAACGGTAAAATTAACACAGGGATGAAGGATGGATTTGAAGTACTGAATAATGCTTGCTCAAGCAACTTCAAAGATCACTCCAGCAGAGACGTGTGCGTGGAATGGAGAATGTAAAAAAAAGGACCAGCCACAGTGCAGCTCTCAGCGCTTTTGTTTTCCCCCATTCTGTGGTGAAGAGAGCCTGTGAAAAGCGATTGGAAATGGTTTTGCAGAGGGGATCAGGCTATAGCGAGTGCTGTGTGTGCAAGGCGATATGCTATCTCAGCCGCGCACCTCTCCTCCCCCTTCCAATGGCTTCCTCGGTGCCCGCAGATTAGCAGGCCCATGAGGCCTGGGAGTCAGAGTGCACACGCAGCCAGACGACAGCCCCGCGACTTGGGCAGCGCGTGCCTGGCCTCGCCCCTCCCCCGCCTCCAGAGACTCTCTCCATCCCCTTCCACCCCCATCCTGACTGCCTCTATTCAGAGTGACAGTGATGAATGGGCATGCTAGGCTAATGGCGGTCTGCGGCTGATTGGAGCAGCCTCCTTTCTTTTTAATAACAGACCCAGTGGCCGTCATCAGCTGCATCATTTCTTCACAACGACCGTTAGCACCATTACGGCTATTGTGAGCCATAATAGCAATTATCTTAGCCGAGTGAGAGCGCCTTGATGCAGGGAACAGCCATTACGATCTGAGAGTGCTACGCCGGAGACTTGTGAGTGGCAAACACAAACAGCAGGTAAACGCTAAGAGAAATTAGGTGAAATTAGCTTGGCTACCGCTCTTCTTCAGCCAGGCTTCTGTAAACAGTTTAGCGAAGAAGCCGAGAGGATCTCAAGAAGACACTAAATGAGTTGTGAGCAGACAAACAAGATAAAACTTTAACACATTCCTGCGGTACTTCAGAAAGCATTGAAGATGTTCCTTGTAATAGCACGGGAGCCTTGATTTCATTCGTGTTGAAATAAGGCAGTCGCCCGATCCTCTTCCGACTCAATTCTGTGTGGGTTTGATACGCTTTTAGATGCAATTCACACTTATACACACACATCTTTTAAACTATCATCTAGACTCTTGATATACAGTTTTTATTAGCAACAGGTTTTGAATAAAATAGTTCCTTATCACTTGTTTCCTTCTGCAGTTTTGTATCTTATCTTATATCTTTTGGTTTCATTCTATGAAAAGAGCTTCAAAGTGGCTTGCTGCAGGAGGTTAATTACTTGATTTTGATTAAAAAAGACTCTGCTGGAAAGCCAGTCACCTTCAGTCCTTGCACTTGTGCCCTTGCACACATGCTCTGATATATGCACATGCATGTTCCACTGTTTTAACCCCCATATGTCCCATAAAAATGACACACCATAAGTCCAATAAAAATGCAATTGGGAAAAAAAAAAAGGAAAAATGTTGAAAACATTGCTCTGTAACTGTACTACAACATAATAAAAAAATATTAAATAAATGAATAAATAAATTAAACACTAAAAAGTCGAATAATTGCAGTAATATGTGACCCTGGACCACAAAATCAGCCACAAGTGTCACTTTTTTGAAACTGAGATTTATACATCCTCTGAAAGGGTTAAGTTTATTAGAATAGGACAATATTTGTCTGAAAATCTGGAATCTGAGGGTGCAAAAAAAGCTAAATATTGAGAAAATCACCTTTAAAGTTGTCCAAATGAAGTCCAAATATGACCCCTTTAATATATAAAGCTGATCTGTGAACAAAAACATCTGTTTAACCTATCAATGATTCAACACAAAATGTAGAGAAAGTAGAAATGTGTTTAAATGCATAATTCTAGTATAAATTTCATGTGAGTCTTTTCTATATGGACTATCCCAGTCAAAATTAAATGCCATGTGGCCTAAAAACAACATATTATTGGTTTCCTTAAAGGCTGATGTTTTAATTCAAACAATACAATTTGTTGTAATAAAGCAGGAAAGTGAATTAAAATGATATGTTGCCATACGGCAACACTACACCATAGAAGGAAAAACTAATGAACTGCTAATGGAGATGACAAACTATGTGTCTAGCCACAATTATCCTTTCTCATGCAAAGTGACATCAATTAATAAACAAAACATGCTCATGCAGATTTATTTAACGTTGCATCTTAGATTCAACATGCACACTTACTCTATACATAAATGTATTCGGCCCAACAGCTAATAACAAATTTCAAAATACGTCATCAAGATGGCCAATTTGTCAGCATCAAGCATCTAAACAGATGAGGCTCTGTGGGATTGTTCTGCATTGATTCCTCAGCAGGGGCCATGATAGGAAATGAGAATGCGGTCAAACACCACAAAACATTCAGGCAGGGACCGAGCACTCAGGAGAGTCATCAGGGCTTGTCTTAATTCAAAATAGACAAATGCTAGATTGATCTCCACTGATGGGCCTCAGATTATTAGAACTGAGATGGAGCTTTTGCAAGAACGCTTACATTAAAATGACTACTTTCTCATTTATTCACATATCCATGGTTTTGAAACTGATTGATGAATGCCATGGCTGACCAATCAGAATTCAGTATTCCTAAGAGCCATGTGATTGAAATAAATAAAAGTTAAATATAAAAAATAATGTTACAAGAATATCACTACACCATATTAACTCCCTAATCTTGCACAGATTGATTTCTAATGATTGAGAAAGATAAAGTTAATTCTAAAGGCATCAATGGTGGTAAATAAAAAAAGACCCCATAAGAAATAATATCAAACAACTTCAAGTCAACACTATAGCACTGCCATTTCTGGCGGAATTATTGGTCTGTGCTTGATTTATTGCTCTCTATATGTCTCTAAACTATACACAATTTCCAAGCAGTGGCAATATCTTATACACAGGAGGGTTCAAAAACATATTACAGAAGTCAAGTTCTCTCAGAAAATATAGAGTTTTAAAACTCACGGAATAGATGATGTGCTTATTGAATGCGATGAGAAGTCACACAACCTTGAACCTGCAAGACCACCCAATCTTTGTATTTTTCCTTAAAAGTGTCATTTTAAACTTCAACAAGAGCTTAACAGCCTCCTCTCAAACAATCTTTTTATCAAGGTCTTGAGTCTCCAGGAACAGGCACTGTGGGTTTGTTTGCTTTGACAGGGCCATAAATGCAGTCCATCATTAAAGCGCTGCTTCAGCTGCACAGGTGGTTAAACTCAATTGTTCAATTATAACAAACGAATACTGCGTTCTGGTTGGAGAGCTTGCACAAATGAATCTGACCCTGAACATGCCCGGTAATTATGAAAGCAAACCAAGATTAGTAAAAGCAATACACAATACATAAGGCATTTTGGGTGACTTTCTTTTCTTAGGTAGAATTCAACATTCATATATATATATATATATATGCACACAAATGTTGACTATTGTATATTATGTTATTAAATAATATGTGTAAATGTGATATTTATGACTGGACATTTAAAATGATACATTTAAATTAATTAATTAATTAATAAATGTCTTATATTGGCTCAGATATCTATAATGTACAATAACATATTTTTAAAAAAATGTTTAAAGAAATATCTGTGAAAACATGAAAAATATAAAATATATTATTATTATTATTGATGATTACTACTAGAAGTAGTAATATTTAATAACATAATGTGTAATAACATAAAATTTAAAGAAATATCTGTGAGAACATTACAATATAAAATAATGTATTATTATTATTATTATTATTATTAAATAAACAAACAAACAATAAATAAATAAATAAATAAATAACTTTGTTAAAAGGGCAGTCAGAACTGTTCTGGTCTGAACTTCTGGCCTAAACAAGCAAGCAGGAAAAAAGTATTCACTATTATATTGACCCTGAGTAACGTATATTTAAGATGCATCTCTGTCAGACTCTGTCCTTCCTATTGTCATTTAAATCGAGCACAATTTCTGTGGTTGGGTCTGGAGTGATTTGATTTTTCATGCAGTCATGACAAATTATTTATCAAATGGCGCTTGGTCTGACTGATGTCCGGTCAGCGGCTATTATTCTGGATGTTTTTGATTGACAAGCCCTTGAGATAGGCGAGATCCAGCACTGATGATGCCACATGAGTTCAGACTGTTACTGCTGTGCATCTTGTTAAGGGTCCCTCCGGCTCCCTCAGGCCTTGCCCTTTGGTCCCTCTGTGGTCTAGCAGCCTCCCCGTGGACTTGACTCCGATCAATGCATGGGGAAACCCATTAAGAGCCACGACACCAAGAGTGGACGGGGGCCAAATGCACCCTTAACAAAAGCGATAGTGGCCAACATGAGTTGAGTTAAGGGTTTGTGAAAAATGAGGTGTGTGTGTGTGTGTGCTGTGAGGGAAAAGGGACTGGGGGGTCTTGCTCTCTTGTCTAGAAGGAACCTCACAATAATGTGGCCCCGCGGAGCTCGTTTTGTCAATGGCTGCAAAGAAAAGGCTTTGAAAGGACTCAGTGCACTGGTGCAATTAGCCATCTATGGAGCCAAATATATCTCTCAGATTTTATCAAGACAACTTGCATCCTATTCAGTTTGTGCTACCTACAAACGAGCTTTTGTGCCGCCTTGAGGTAGATGGTTTGTGACTAGGTGGCTTATCGCATTTGTCCAAGGTCTTAACTTGACCTCTTCAAAAAGGTACATAAAGTAAAAGCTGATTGGTTTGTAGCCAAATAAACTACTATTCAAAAGCTTGGGGTTGGGGGATTTTCTTTAAGCATCATATGCTCATCAAAGCTGCATTTATTAGATAAAACAGTACAATAAAAACAGCAAAACTGTAAAATATTATTACATTTTAAAATAACAGTTTTCTATTTGATTAGATTTTAAAATGTAATCATTGTAATATGCTGATTTGCTGCCCAAAAACATTCATTATATTATATTATATTATATTATATTATATTATATAAGTTACTAACTTTTTTTTAATTTATTAAAGAAATGTTTTTGAGCGCAACCACAAAATAACGATTTTTTTTCATAAAGAAGGCATAATTTAATTGGCTGCTCTGAATCACTACTGCTTTCCATACCTGTATCCTAAACCACAGGAAGTACAAGTACTGAATGTTTACAGCTCTTGTCATTGGTTAAAACACCAGCCAAGCAGTATGTGGGAATGCTAACAGCTAGCTAAAACTTAATTTATCGCGCACCAGTATGTATTTTAAACCACGTTTTATGTTAAAGGCCATATTTGCATACAAATATCTCACAAAAAGTAGATTCACAGTACAGTCAATGTAATATATGCCTCAGAAACATGCTAAATGTTATGTAGCCAAGCGAGAAGGCTAATGCTAGCTGGTTAGGCTGTTGATTCTTTGCTTGCTTTGGGTTAAGTTTTCTCCAATTATTATAAACCTTTGGTTTGTATATAGTACACAGTTGATCAAGTGTATATATGGTTTTACAACACTGGTCAATTTTTTAGCAATTAGCAAAGCGACAGTCTATGTAATATATGCCTCAGAAATGCTAAATGTTATGTAGCATGCTTAAAAAATAAATAAATAAATAAATAAATAATAGTAATAAAAAAAATGTAGCATGCTAGATGGCTAATGCTAGCTGGCTATAGGCTGTTGATTCTTTGCATGGGTTGCGAAATTCCTCATAAATAGACATTACTTGATAGAAAAAACATCATGTCATTCATGTTTTACTACAAATACTAGGGATGGGACAATAAATCGATTCCTGGATCGATTCTGAGATCTTCCAAATGCATCGTCATTCTCTTTGGAATCGAGTCTGAGCTTATATTTTAACAGCAGATGGACCTCTAATCTAGTTTTTATCCGCACACTCAAATGCTTATAAAGAAGAGTGCTGAAGAGAATTTGTGCGTTCAGCTGAGTAATGTAATTTCACCTCGGCTCAGAATACTTTTATGACGAGATTATTGTAAACACAGCACACTGTGAACACCCTTATAATTCGCTTTAATCTTTTCAAATTGTATAAATGATTATTTTAGGTTCAAGTGCGTGTAAGGATTTGGAAACAAGCAGAGCACGGACGTTTCTAAAGCAAGCAGTGCCATGCTGTTCAAAACTAAGCTCAGAATCGATTTGAGAAAGAATCGCGATGTGTTCGGAAAATCTCGAATCGATGCTGAATTACTTCTCGATTCGCGTTGCAATGATTTATCATCCCATCCCTAACAAATACCATGGTTAAGCTATGGTTAGTGTAGCAATACCATGATTAATTTGTACTTACCATGGTTTTATTACAGAAACCAAGGTTTTATGGTTTTATTTGTACTAAAACCATGGTTAATTAAAAGCGCAGTCCTTTCAGGTTTAAACGTTTTAACTTGTTAGTAGCACCACAAGCCTGTTTAGCAAGTGGCAAGATGACAAAGAAAGAAAATGTTCCATAACATGTCTGTTGCCACAGTTTCACGGCTAACATTAAACACATTCCAACAACAGATAAGGAGAAAGTCGGTTTACTTTGGGCCCATGCTGTTCAAGTGCTAATAAATGGGTGCTAGTCTCTGCCCAGCAATCAGGAGCTCAATAAGTAATAACCATTCACCTTGGCTAGTTCCACACCATTACACCAGCACTGCTGATGACTCAGGAGACACTGCAGACGCGGCAATCACTGACAGATTGCGGGAGGGGGAGGGAGGGATGGAAGAGGGGTTTAAAGGAAAGGAGGATGAGGAGGAAAGGAGGAGAGTAGGCACAGCATGAGAAAGAAGAACGGCGACCTGGGAAAGAATACAAAAACGAAGGAAACCGAGAATGTTAGGCTAATGGAGGACTGACAGTAAAATGATGAGACTCCATTACGACACTTCTGGTTGAAGCTTTTCAAAGAGGAAAACTGCTGCGTCTTCTCACAGCTGCAGTGCAATTGCATTGCTAGTCAACTTGAAAAAGGCCTTATATTATGGTTTCTTCATCCTGCATATACATTTAGATACATTCCTATGCCTATGTGCATCCATCCATCTCCTCCTCTGTCACTGTATCCGCCAGTAGGGTCTAGTAAACATACAAAGCATTTTAAAGCAGATCAGTCCAACTGGCGAACATTTTGCTCTCCCTTGGGCATCTTTTGCAATTATTTGAGCACAGCCCCAGTCTGCTTGAATGGGGAAGGACTGAAATCTCCAAAACTGTTAATAATAATTTTGCTTCTCAGACCATGTTTTTTCAGGCTGGTCCAGCTAATACTTGACAGCTAACACAGACAAAACGGCCCTTTGCACATACTTAAATATCTCATAAAAAGGTTTGACTAGCATAGCTTTATTTCCTGTTTTGACATATTTTTGATGTTTCAGTGGAAAAATATTGTAGGGATTTGGTAGGGATCTTTTAAAAAAAAAAAAAAAATAGACTATATGCTTAAAGAGATAGTTTACCCAAAAATAATTAGCCCATTATTTACTCACCCTCCATGCATCCTAGGTGTATATGACTTCCTTCTTTCAGACTAATCCAATCGGAAGTATATAAAAAATTATCCTGGCACTTCCAAGCTTTAGAATGGAATGGGCAGGTGTTTCTCTTCATCAGTCCAAAACAAGTCTAATAAAAGTGCATCCGTCAAATAAAAAAAGTGGCTATGTTTAAGGGAGTGACAGTTAAAGGGTTAATCTAGCTTGTGCCAACTTTGTACACGAAAGCCCTTCCGGGCAGATGACGTAGAATGTCAGCATTGTGCATGCGCCGGTGAGTCTCGCACAAACCAACATTTGTTTACAGGAGCAAAAGAAGCAAAGTTTCCTTACTTTAGCAAAATAAAACCAGTTTCCTCTTAGCTTATATCGAAATCCTCTGACATTTCTCTTTATAAATCCTCGTTTTGCACTTCTAATTCATGAGCGATGCCGTGTTTACCTCTCTCCACGGCGCATCTGGTTCGTCACTTCTGAGCAGCGCATGCACATGTGCACCGCCGACATCCTACGTCATCTGCCTGGAACGGCTTCCATGTACAACCAGTTGCCGCAAACTTGATTAAAGTTATTATTACATTTTAATTTGAAAATTTTCTTACAAAAACGCATCGATTCACTACAGGAGGCCCTTATTCACCCCCCGAAGACATGTGAGGACCAATTATGGATGGATGCACTTTACTGGGCTTGTTTTGGACTGATGAAGAGAAACACCCACCCATGCCATTCTAAAGCTTGGAAGTGCCAGGATATTTTTTTATATCTCAGATTGGATTCGTCTGAAAGAAGGACGACACCTAGAATGTCTGTAGGGTGAGTAAACAATGGGCTAATTTTTATTTCTGGGTGAACTATCCCTTTAAGTTACTAAATTTCACAGCCAGGAAACATGATTTCCATTCTGTTTTGCCAGGAAGAGGAAATCATGTAAATGAAAATAACTACAAAAATCTGGGGTTGTTACAGAGTGACTGAGAGAGACGAGCGGATCCATTTGCAAGCTTTATTCAGAGACGTGGTCATAAAACAGGCATAAGTCAACAACAACAACAGGTATAGTTCAGGCAAGACAAAAAACGGTGAGCGTAATCCAGGGGGGAAAGGCAAACGGATAATCCACGGAAGAGGTATAAATCCAGGGCAGGCAGAGAAACAGACAGGATGAGATAAACCAGGCTGGGATCAAGACACGCATGAAACAGACTTGACTAGCAAACTAGGACAGGAATAAACAGGGCTAGACTTAGAACTCAAGAAACACAGAAAAGCTCTGTAATGTTGCTATCGCTAGAGGAGCAATAACTGCGAACAATACTCAGCGATCTGAGAAGATCTGAGTGGGTGTTAAATAGTGTGTGTGATTGGTTGCAGCTGTGTGTAATCAGTGCAATGGATGATGGGAAATGTAGTCCGGGGTAACTTGAAAGTCTGTGTAGTGAGAGAGTCAATTTAATGAAAGAGCAACCTCTGATGGCAATTGAACCAGATTTGTAACAGGGGTCATGAAGATTTTTATTTCAAAGAAATTAATTTTAAAATAGTACATACGTGCTAAAAGTTAATTTTGGCAATAATTAGGAGTGCACTAGCATATAAACTACCTTAAAGCTAGGAAATATAAACTTGTGCCACAAATACTAATTTTAATTTCTTAAACATGCATTCTTGCCATACCTGTAGTTATAACTAACCTCAATGCTTGTGGGCAACAGAATTACTTTTAAATATGTGTGGTTGCTAGCTATAAAAATGTAATTTAATAGATAGTTCAAATTGTTCAGCAACATTCTCTTCAAACTTTTGCTTTGCCATGATGACAGTTGACCTGAAAGCGAAACGGGCAGTAGAAAACCATTTCTATGTGCCTGCCTATAACTTGCATGTGCATTTCGGAGCACAGCAATGTGTGATGTCAAGCTTGAGCAGCTAGAAGCATTTGCTTGTATAAATGCTGAACAACATTTGTGACCATACATTAGCCTTTATCAAAGTACCAAAATGTATGCCTCTTATGTATGGTCCGGTCATATAGGGGATAGAGAATACATCACCGGTCAACCAGACACTCTCGTCATTGACCATCAAAACAGACCACAAGTGCTGCTGATAGCCTCCATACATCTACACCTCAATAAACTTTCCGAGCACGACGTCCTCATTTACCGCAAAAACACAGCCTGTTCGATAGCTCTCTGCGATCAGGCATGCACTTTGATCCACGCCTGTGTCGTCTAGCGTTAGCGACACAGCGTCTGTGTTTATAATGAGAGCTGATGAGAGGAGCGGCCACGCTCTCAGCTATTACGGCCCATTGTTTTAGCTGATTATACCGGCTGCGTGTCTGCAGTGCTGCCAACACATCATAATCAGACAAAAAAGGCGAGACAAAACGGGCAAACCTACGCATGAGAAGAAATCAGCGACAACTCGCACTGTATTCTAACACCGTCTGGCCCTTAACTATCTGCTGTCATGCAGAAATAGATGGGATGGGTAGAATTCCTCCCGTGCTAGATTGCATCACCGTGATGCATGGAGAAGGCCTATATGGACCTTAAGAGCACTTTGTCTGGAGGTGAGTCTAGTCTCTTTGTGCAAGGAGGAAATAGTAGGCAATCATATTGCTGACATGAGACTCTGGCCAAGCTCTTATCCATTACAGGGCTTAAAGGGGAGACAAGGCACTTGTGTGTTGGAAAGGCCATGTCATCCAGGATGCTTTTAATGTGCTGCCATTAAGCTGGTCAATAGGTTCCCAGATGTCCACCTCCTCAAGAATGAGATCCGTTGCTCTTTTGAAAAGTCCAGCGGTTGATTGCAGCCGAACATATAGCTGGTGATGATGACGGGGTGAACGATTGAGATTGCATGAACTCAACACCGAGGTAATGTGCTTGTTAGCATAATCAGATGAGAAAAACACGCTTGGACTTGTGGAACATTTTCGTATGCAGTGCTGTCTGAGAAAACAGCATTCGTAAGGGAGAAAAATCGATCCATAACACTTTCAGAACACTTTAGCTTCTTATGTTACGCTGTGAATTGCATCCATTTAATAAAGTAGGGGCATCCAACGCCTGATACAGACACTCAGTCACATACAGACTCACATGGTTTGGCTTTACCATACAAACATGTCAGTGGGATTGCAATGGCAGCTCAATACTACCTAGCAAAAACATGCTACATCTGGGAATGACGTGTTAATTACTGTAAATATTACATTACGTGATGCCTGTAAGTGATAGCTAATAAAATCATAGGCGTTAGTAGACGCTATTAAGCGGCTCCAGTAGGGCTGCACGATTAATCGAAATAAAACTGAACAGTGTGGTTTAAATGGATTATGGCTTTAAATAAATATACGTGCTGCATTTGTCAGAGGGAAGCACGGCACTGTGTTCATTTACACGCAAGCAGCTCATGATTTAGTGTCTTCAGTGTCTCAGGATGTAATGACAAACAAAGCTTTAAACATGCAGTTCCTCACTAAAATAAAGCTTGATGAAAATGAAGAAATTAAGGCATACAGTTGAGGTCAAAAGTTTACATACACCTTGCAGAATCTGCAAAATGTTAATTATTTTACTAAAATAAAAAAACTTTTGGAATTTGAAGATAAGCGTAAATGTAACTTATTTTGTAAGTATCTTCTGTAGCTTCTGAAAGGCAGTACTAAATGAAACACATATGAAATTTGAGCATTTGAACCTTCTGTAATAGTTTCATATGAGTCCCTCAGTTGTCATCATGTGTCTTTTATGTGAAATATCTTATTCAGGTCAGTACTAAATAAAAAATAACATGCATTTTGTATGATCCCTTTTATTTTGGTAAAATAATTAACATTCTGCAAGGTGTATGTAAACTTTTGACCTCAACTGTAAATGTTACTACCATATTTTTTTGTTGTACTGTGAAATAATAAAACATAACTGTTATTTTGCTTAAAACCTTTTTTGTTCTTTTTCATTTTTTTACAGTGAAATATTACAATAGTAATATTTCATATTTTTTTTATTTAGAAATAATTATTGTAATTTAATTATTACTATATTGATATATTATCAATAAAGATCTTTTACCAGATTTTCTAGTCCTAGAAACAAGCACAGCTTGGAGCTTAAATAAATAAATATCACAATCACAATTATTTTTTCCCCTCTCTCCTACTGAAAATAAACTGATGGTAAACAGCCTTGTATCATGACTGCACCTGCATTAAAAAGCATCCATAAACTAACTATACAAATCAAACTAACAATGAGCAACGTTATGCATTCAGAGGATGAGGGGGAAAGCATGAGAAAATAAAAATGTGCCTAAATGCATGTTTACTTATTTAAGCTTAGTTTAATACAAGGAATTCTTTTCATGGCGCGTGTTTGCGCAGGAACGCTTTCCACTAAATTGTGCACGAGTGTGTTTGTCGGCGGCATGTGGGAATGCTCGCTATTCAAGACCCTCTCTCGTGACACTGTAAAAGCTTTGGACTGCCTCAAAGAGAGAGAAAAGCCTTATTCACTAGCAGAGAAAAGGACAAAGCATTTCAGCATGTCCCACAGGGACGGACCGAAGCGACAGTTTGTTAATAACACAGCTTAGTAGTGCAATAAAACCCACTCAGCTAAAGAATCATTAGAAAATAGCCCAAGTCCCTTTAATTGTAAATCACCTTTAAGAAGTGCCAAGAGAGTCATTGCTCAGCACGTCCAATGAATAAAGGAAAAATCCATTAGCTGGCAACTATTTTATAGGAAATAGAAAATTCCTCAACAAAAGGCTGTGCAGAGGAGGAGGCCGGTCAGGCCGAGCGGGCGAGCGGATGATGAGGGCGTGAGAGCTGTGTGTGAGGAGGGATGGTATTCCCAGCAGGCAGCCTGGCATGTGCCAACCACTCATGTGTCAGCCCTGCGTGCATCCTTCTCCCGGTCAGGGGGCCTGATTTGGGACAGGACCTCCAGGGACAGCCTGGCCTGCGTGGAATGGCCACAGAAAGCTTATTAGAAGTAAACAGACTGTTCTCTAACATGCCAGCCTGGGGATGTAAACAAACACATATAAATACCCTCACTAAGGCTGTGGTGGACTGAATGCTGATTATTTAATGACTATGCAAAGCGTGGGACCTAAATGTTGAGCTTTTACTCACGTAGAGCTATCTATCTATTGTCATATGACAAGTCAGCAACTACACTGATTTAAGTCTCACAGTTAGAATTCACTAATTCACAGGTCTAATTCACTTAGTAGAAACAGTTAATAGGAGTCATTGTAAAAGAGTCAAACTATACTGGTTATGCTGACTCACTAAAAAGAACTGACTCACAAGAGTTATTTGTTTGATACTAAAAGTTACTATAAAGAATTGACTCATAGAGTCATGTTTGTTTGGCAGCCATACTCCATTGGTTGCGCTGCTATGTTTTTGACTCACTAAGAAGAAACACCTCATAAGAGTCATGTTCGTTCAATGTTTGGACTACACTGGCTGTGCTCTATGTTTCTGACTCATGAAAAATAACTAATTCTTTAGAATCATAAGTATCAGTTTGGCAGTCAGACAACACTGGTTGCACTGTATGTTTTTGACTCACTAAAAATAACTGACTCACATTTGCTTGGCATATAAAAAAATAAAATAAAAATGTACCAAAAAGAATCATGTTTTTGACTCATTAAAAAGAGACGATTCCTAAGAATAATTTCTATTTGTTATTAGGGCTGTGACGGTGGCAGATTTTTTCCACCGCGGTGGTAATGGACCAACTACCGTCGGTCGTGCGGTGTTGATAGATAATTTTGAAAAATAACAAACGTGCGTGTTTATTTCAGCCTACAAAACACTAAAGTAAATATCAAAGAAATTATACAGTTAAATAAGAAAGTAGCCAAAATAAGAACGGTAAATATTAAACAAACATTTGTTGCATAAATTCGTAACAACCTCGCCTAACCCTTTTTTCCCGACGGCTCATCAAAATTACCGGCCCGAGTCCGACTGGAGCCCGAGTCTTTTCTCTCTCTTTCCCATTACACCGTTGCATCCATTAAAATAGCTCAGTTTTGTTTTAATAGGAACGTGGTTATATTTCTTTTCGTTTCTTTATAAGGTTACTTTAGAAATATGTTTGTTAAATTAAGATTTTTGCCGTAACGAAATGATTTTAACGTAATGACCAAGCGGCCAGAGGCAGGCAGTGAGTTGCTCACAGCCTATGTTTGATTAATTTTACCTTCTCAAATCACCACGACTTGCCTAAAATAAAATCTTCAAGCATATCACAATGTTATTTTAAACGTTTAACTTAGATAAATACACGCTATTATGCACATACAATCGTTTGTTGGAGAGGGGAAGCTAAATGCGCTTTGCAGGACATGGAGGCGCCAGTGCAATCACTTGCAAAAAAAATTAAATAGGCTACGCCGTAATCTTTACTCATAAAGGTAAGCGTAATATATCATCCGGAACTGTAAAAAGTGTAATATTATTTGCGTGTACTCACAATATAAAAAAATGTCGTTCTTTTGTAAAAATAAAGAAAACAAACAAAGATGCGCTTTCTCGGTGTTGAACAGGAGCGCTGCACAAAAATGAAACGAAACTTAGGGAATACTTGCCTTACAGATAAATATATCTATAGAAAATTTTAAATTATTACTTTACTACTTTAAAACTAAAAAAATGAATTCGAAAACAAAAACACTTTCATTATAAAATCCGTAGAGATGCATTTCTCTCTAAAGGCGCGTCCAATGAGCAGATGGCGAGTCAGGACCGTCATCTTTGCGACACTGACTCAGAAAACACTAGTTTAATAATTATTCATTCAAGTATGTCCTTATTTTCCCTCCGACACATTCATAGTAATTATTTTCTCGGAGTTTTGCCAGGTTTAGCCTATTGTGTGCGTATGAACGTGGATCTCTTCCAGCAACTACGAAGGCACTTGCGCTCGCTGCTGCTGCCGGCGGGGACACTAAACATGGCCACGGCAGAATAATTGTTGTAGAAACACTGTATTTTATGCTTGTTATAGATTGTGTGACATCACGTGCAGTACCGTCGGTGGCAACCGACCACTGCGGTGGCAGCCGTCGACCGCGGTGGCGCGGTTGTCATTGCGACCGTCACAGCCCTATTTGTTATGTTTGTTCGACAGTTGGACTACACTAGTTGTGCTGCCTGTTTTTGCCTCACTAAAAAGAACTGATTCTAAAGAATGAGTTTTTCTTAAGAATCTTAAGGATCGGTTCGGCAGTTGGACAAAATAACCAACTCACAAGAGTCATTAATTTGGCACTAAAAGTCACTAAAAAAGAATCATGTTTTTGAGTCACTAAAAAGAGCCAATTCTTAGGAATAATTTCCATTTGTCATGTTTGTTTGGCTGTTTGACTCACTAAAAGAACTAATTCTTAACATTGATTTTTTTTGGTTGCGCTGTATGTTTTTGACTCACTAAAAAGAACTAATTCACAAGAGTCATTCGTTTGGCACTAAAAAGTCACTAAAAGGAATCAACTCAGAGTCACGTTTGTTCAGCAATTGGACTACACTAGTTGTGCAACATGTTTTTGACTCACTAAAAAGAACTGATTCTAAAGAATTATTTTTTCTTAAGAATCTTAAGAATCAGTTCGGCAGTTGGACAACACTGGTTGCGCAGTATGTTTCTGACTCACTAAAAAGAACTGATTCTAAAGAATTATTTTTTCTAAAGAATCTTAAGAATCTTTCAGCAGTTAGACAGCACTGGTTGCGCTGTATGTTTTTGCCTCACTAAAAATAACCGACTCACAAGAGTTATTTGTTTGGCACATTGGAATCATGTTTTTGACTCACTAAAAAGATTCTCAAGAATAATTTCCATTTGGCAGACTCATAGATTCATGTTTGTTTGGCAGTTGGACTACACTGGTTTGCACGCTATGTTATGAGTCATTAGTTTGACAGAAGAATGCACATGCAAACATCATTAGGTCTTTGGAAATAAATAAAAAGACCTCATTTAGCCTCCATAATAAAAGATCAAATTACATGAAATCCACAGAAGTTAACAAGGATAAAAATCAGAAGCCGCAAATACATAATCTAAAAACAACTGGTAAAGAAAGCCGCCACTTTTCTGTGATCTGTTCGGTGCAAATGTTAGTGCAGCAAGACAAATGCGCATTTGAAGTCAAGAGGAAGATTGTTTCAGTTTGTGGCTATGTCATTACTGTAAGCTAAAGATGAAAGAATCAGATTTGATTTTTTTTCCTGCTCTCTCTCATCCTCCTACTTGCCATTGTGTGGCGCAGCTGAAACCGTGAATAAAAGATGTGTGCACGTAGCAGTCAGCTGCCTTCCTCTGCCAAAATAATGGACAGCTCAGCGCCGGCTGTTTTACCTGCAATTAAGGGAGCTAAAAAGATAATTGTCTTAAAAGCATAAGTCAGTTACATAAGGTGGTGCTGCTCCTTCGTTGTGGTGAGCTGAAGACGCCACATTCCATTATCTCCTTGATATATGACTCTCTCATCTGCCAAAAGGATACCCAGCAAACTGAGCGGTCAGAGATGTAGTAAATATCATAAAACCTGTGGTATAATATTACATTTACTGTCCTGGACCGCAGTATTACACCAAATACCTCATAAGCAATATCATACCTGCTGATCCAAATACACTTGTCTGTTTATTTTCCTTAATTTGTGTAAAAGTGCTATTAAGGTTTTTTTAAGGGGTGGAAATGGGTCATATCATATAACATAAGGGAACCAGAATCTTTGGGTTCTCCCAACACTGTATCTATCAACAAAAGTTGATCTGAAAAGACCTAAAATTTGAATACAATTTTTGCCATAAAAAATGGTCAGCAACAGCATCACCATCCACTACATCAGCCCATAAAAATAAATTATGCTTATGCACAAATACATTTTAGCTGCAGGTGTATAGAAGAATAATACATTACCAGTCCAATACCAGTTTGGAATAATTCCTTTTTTTTCTTTCTTTTTTTTTGTAAGAAGTCGCGATTTTAAAAAATGGCTCTTATTATCAAAGTTGAAAACAGATTTTGCTGCTCAATATTTTTGTGGAAGATTTTCCATGATTCTTTGATGAATATAAAGTGCAAAAGAAAAGCATTTATTTGAAATAGAATTCTTTTGTAACATTAAAAATGTCTTTATTGTCACTTTTGATCAATTTAATGCATTCTTGTTGAATAAAAGTATGATTCATTTGTTTGGTTTTTTTTTTTACTTATTTACCTCAAACGTATTTCCACAAAAATATTACAAAGCAAAAACTATTTTCAAGATTTATAATAATAAATGTTTCTTGAACAAATCAGCATATTAGAATGATTTCTAAAGCATCATTTGACACTGAAGACAGTAATGGCGCAATGCCTGCTGAAAAATCAGTTTGCATCACAAGAATAAATTACACTTTAAAATATATTAAAATGGAAAATGGTTGTTTTAAATTGTAATAATATTTCATATTTTTTTCTGTATTTTTGATGAAGTAAATGCATACTAGGTAAGCATAAGAGACTTCTTTATCTTAATTATTCCAAACTTTTGACCAGTAGTGCATAAATTCTAATAAATTATAATTTATAAATAATAATACATCAATTATATAACCCACTACTAGCCAATACAACAACTAAATAAAGAATTTAATGCATATTAACAATTCTAAAGTTTTTTCACTGCCCATCATCGCCCCCAAAAAGTGTCAATTAAAAAAAAAAAACAAGAGTTTTCTTGAAGTGAAAAGAACATGCACTGGTGTGAGAACATGCACGTACTGTTCCAAAGGTGCTGGCATTCTCCACCCCCTCCCTCAGCCAGCTAAGCACTTTCTCACACAGTAATATCCTGCAAGAAGGTCCAGCTGTGCTTTCATCTGCTGATTTCATTAGGCAGAGTAGGTAGATATCACGGATTGCATTATGCTTTCCTGTAATTCAATTCCCAGTGTTCCCAGCCGACACGTTCTTTGCATTTGCAAAGACACTTCAGCCTCCCCCTCCTACGTAACTTACCTATACTCCAGCACATTTAAAGCAATTTCCATCTAGGGGGGGCTCAAGTCTGATTGGAAAGCTATTTATAGCGCTCGTGAACAACGATGCAGTTTGACACCGATGCTCCAGGTGGGCAGCTTCCACGAGGTTTGATTGCCAGCATGGGAGCATCATCCCACATTTAAACGCCTCGGCCACAGGGCCGTGATGACGCTGGCGATCTGCAGGGCTGGGACTTTGAAATAGCCGATATTCAAAAGGAGGGAGAACATCTAAAGGCAAGGCCCATGAAAAATTAATGCGAAGGTGCCAAGTCATTTCCATGCGGCCGCGCTGTAGAAGCCCACTCGTGTGACTAGAACATTTTTGACAGGTCAGCCAGGCGGAACAGAGCAGTGCAGGCATGTGGTCCACTAAGGACGTGGAGGGAGCGCAGGACATGCCGATTCCTCTGCCTGTCAGACTGTCCAGAGGTGGCCTGCCACTTTCAGAAGACGTCCAGGAGTGAAGAACAGAGATCAACGCAAGAGCAGACAAAATATCACTATTACCCTCATTTAAATGGTTAGCTCACCCAGAAATGAAATTCTGTCATCATTTACTAAGCCTTATGTCATTCCAGTACGGGTTATATGACTTACTTTCTTCCCTGGAACACAAAAGGAGATGTTAGGCAGAATATTCCTGCTGTTTTCCCACCCTTACAAATGAAAGCTCCAAAAAATGACAAGAAAGGATAATGAAAGTGCTATAAAAGCGGTCTATATGACTTGCAAATCCATTTAGCGTTATATGAGAAACAGACCAAAATTTGAAGGGATAGTTTACTCAGAAATGAAAATTCTGTCATTAATTATTCAGAAGTAAGACCTTCATTCATCTTTGGAACACAAATTAAGATATTTTTGATGAAATGCGAGAGCTTTCTGACCCTTCATGGACAGCAAAACAACTACCATGTTTAAGGCTCAGAAAGGTAGTAAGGACATTGTTAAAATAGTCAATATGACATCAGTGGTTCAACCTTAATTTTATGCAGCTATGAGAATACTTTCTGTGCGCAAAGAAAACAAAAATAATGACTTTATTCAGCATTTTTTTCTTTGATGTCAGTCACAAGTATGCATTGTGGTAATCTCATGAGTGCACATCAAAATTGTTAAATAAAGTTGTCATTTTTGTTTTCTTTGCACACAAAAAGTATTCTCATAGCTTCATAAAATTAAGGTTGAACTACTGATGTCGCATCATCGCATGGACTATTTTAACATTGTCCTTACTATCTTTCTGGGCCTTGAACGCCTTGAACGTGGCTGACTATGCAGGGTCAGAAAGCTCTCGGATTTCATTAAAATTATCTTAGTTTGTGTTCCGAAGATGAACGAAGATCTTACATGTTTGGAACAACATGATGGCAGAATTCATGACAGAATTTTCATTTTTGGATGAACTATCCCTTTAAATGGTTCTAATTTGCTACACTTGGATGTATATCACAATAGGACACAACTTTTGACACCACTTTAAGTCCTTAGTACTGGTGGGACATCATCTGCCACATTTAACTACGCTAGAAACGTTATGAGCTAGAGCAATCTGTGCTATTAGAATGCTATCATATGTGACCCTGGACCACAAAACCAGTCATAAGGGTTTTGAAAGTTTCCATTGATGTATGGTTTGTTAGGACAGGACAACATTTGTTCGAGATACAACTATTTGAAAATCTGGAAAAAATATTGAGAAAATTGCCTTTAAAGTTGTCCAAATGAAGTTCTTAGCAATGCATATTACTAATTAAAAATTAAGCTTTGATATACTTATTTTAGGAAATACAAAATAAGTACAAAAAGCCGAGTACAAAATATCTTCATGGAATATGATCTGTACTTAATATTCTAATGATTTTTGGCATAAAAGAAAAAAAAACAATCATTTTGACCCATACAATGTATTGTTGGCTATTGCTACAAATATACCGGTGTTACTTACAGCTAGTTTTGTGGTCCAGGGTCACAACATTGGGTTACACAGCAGAAAGAAACTTATACAGGTTTGAAAAAATGTGATACTTGAGACAGGATTTTTGCATTGAATTATCACTTTAACAACCGTAGTAGAGAGGTGGTCATTATGCAGTGACCACTATACAGTGCAGTCTGTCATCTGCCAGTCTATCATGTTTACATGTGGGTTTGTGATATAGGAACGTGACAGCCAGGGTAAAAAAAAATTTAAAAGGGAAATTTGAAAACACCGAGGATGGAGGATGGAGAGAGAGAGAGAGAGAGAGAGAGAGAGAGAGAGATCCGCATTGGATCAAAAGTAATTATTCACAACAGGAGGCTGCAGAGTTAATTCAACCAATCAGAAGGAGGGTGGGGGGAAGGCTGGAGAGAACGAGAACGACAGAGATTGTTGAGAATGGAAGAGGCAAAATCAGAAAGAGAAACCGCATCAAATACACAGATATATTTACATGGATAATGTGTTCCTCATACTTTATGTTCAGCTGTGGAATGAAAGTGTTCAGTTCATTCCAGTTCATTTGATATTGTCACCACTGGCAACAGCATGTAGTCAACCACAAACACAAGGACTGCCAAGAGACTATCATTTTGTAAAATGCCCAACACTTAATCACTTCCTTTGTCATGGTGATTAAACAAGGCTGTTCGCTTGCGGCATACTGCGCAGTATATACTATATACCGCCCACTATTTTGAAATGAATGTGAAATGGTACAGTATGCCATGACAAACACTGCATATAGTAGTATGTCATATGACTTAACTATACACTGCATGTTTAGTAGAGTGAATTAGGTGCACTTTGAATCTTCGAATCATACTGTGCAGTGAACATACCTTTGCATACTGCAAAAACAGTGTGAGTTGTATGATAGTAAGCCATTTCAAACACATCCAGAGACTTTATGGCTTGTTATCAACGGCACACATTTATGCTGCATACTGTGCCCAGTGTACATTGATTTACATACTGCAAAAACAATATTAGCAGTATAGTAATATGCAATTTTGAAGAGCTTTCAGAGCTTTATGAATCAGCTCAATAACATGTGACGATTGATATTGACTTAATTAGATGTGTAAAAAAAACACAAATTAATGATGCATACTGCACGCAGTGAACATACCTTTGCATGCTGCGAAAACAGTATGGTAGAAGGTCATTTCAAACACATCCAGAGACTCATTATCAATCAGCTGCAATATGAATCTCTAACTCTTTATGCCACATTACATATTTCAACAAAAAGTTTCAATGTTGCATACTGTGCCAAGTGCACACTGTTTTACATACTGCAAAAAAAACAGTATTAGCAGTGTAGTACTATGCAATTTTGAACGCCTCCAAAGCCTTATGAATCAGCTCAAGACTGTGTGGCGATTCTAATTGAATCTTCGAGACTTCTCAGTAACACTAATTAATGTTGCATACTGTACGCAGTAAACATACCTTTGTATACTGCGAAAACAGTATGGTAGAAGGTCATTTCAAACACATCCACAGACTTATAAATCAGCTGCAATTTTAATCTTTAACCCTTTATGCCATGTTACATATCTCAACAACACAAATTAATGTTGACAGTGCATATTGTTTTACACACTGCAAAAAAAAAAAAAAAAACAGTATTAGTAGTGTAGTAATTTGCAATTTTGAATGCCTCCAGAGCCTTATGAATGAGCTCAAGAGTGTGTGGAAACTTTTTATTGAATCTTCAAGACTTTATTATTATATATCTCATTAACACTAATTAATGTTGCATACTGTGTACATACATTTACATACTGCAAAAGCAGTAGTATGGTAGTACACTATTTTAAACGCATCCAGAGCCAGTTCAGTTTGAATCTTCAAGTCTTTATGCTATTTTTCAAACACATCCATAGACTTATTATCAATCAGCTGCAAATCTGAGTCTTTAACTTTTTATGCCATGTTAAATATCTCAACAACACAAAATAATGTTGCCACAGTGCAGATTGTTTTACATACTGCAAAAAACAGTATTAGCAGTGTAGTACTATGCAATTTTGAATGCCTCCAGAGCCTCATGAATCAGCCTAAGATGATTCTTGTGTGGTGATACTTATTGAATCTTCAAGACTTCTTATTAACACTAATTAATGCTGCATACTGTCCACAAACATTTACATACTGCAAAAACAGTAGTATGGTAGTATGCTATTTCAAACACATCCAGAGATTTCAGCCGCATTCTACATTCATCAACACTAATCAATGCTGCAGTGCATACTGCACATTGTACATACTTTTAAATACCATAAAATAGTGTTAGAAATAGTGAAGTACTATGCAATTTAGAACACATCCAGAGCCTTATGAATCAGCTCAATAATGTTGATGACTGAAATTGAATCTTCAAGACTTTATGCCGATTTTCGCATCTCATCAACACATAGATTCACATACTGCAAAAAAGTATTGATAGTGTAGTACTATGCCATTTTAAAATGCATCTAGAGCCTAATGAATCAGCTTATTAACATGTGACAATTCATATTGAATCTTCAAGACCTTTTTTTACACATCTCATCAACACTAATGATGCATACTGTGCGCAGTGAACATACCTTTGTATGCTGCAAAAACAATATTGTAGTAACCCATTTTGAACACATCCAGATAATTATTATCAATCAGCTGCAATATGTATCTCTAACCCTTAATGCCATATTACATATTTCAACAACATGTATTAATGTTGCATACTGTGCCCAGCACATACTGCAAACAATAACAAAAAAGAAAACAGTATTCGTAGTGTAGTACTATGCAATTTTGAATGCTTCCAGAGCCTTATGAACCAGCTTAAGACTGTGGGGTGATTATTATTGAATCCTTAAGACATTATTTTTACATATCTCATTACCACTAATTAATGTTGCATACTGTGCACATATATTTACATACTGCAAAAGGAGTAGTATGTACACCATTTCAAAAACATTCAGAGCCGGTTCAATTTGAATCTTCAAGTCTTTTTTATATTTTTCAAACACATCCAGAGACTTATCAATCAGCTGCATTCTGAATCTTTAACCTTTTATGGCATGTTGCATATCTCAACAACTCAAATTAATGTTGATACAGTGCACATTGTTTTACATACTGCAAAAAAACAGTATTAGTAGTGTACTACAGTGCAACTTTGAATGCCTCCAGAGCCTTATGAATTAGCTCAAGAATGTGTGGTGATTATTATTGAATCTTCAAGACTTCTCATTAACATTAATTAATGCTGCATACTGTGCACACAAATTTATATACTGCAAAAGCATTAATATGTTAGTACACCATTTCAAACACATCCAGAGCAAGTTCAATTTAAATCTTCAAGTCTTTATGCTCTTTTTTACACATGTTCAGAGACATCAATCAGCTGCATTTTGAATCTTTAACCTTTTATGCCCTGTTACATATCTCATCAACACAAATTAATATTGCATACTGTGCCCAGTGCATTACGTACAGCAAAAAACAGCATTAGTAGTGTAATACTACACAATTTTGAATGCCTCCCGAGCCTTATGAATGAAATCAAGACTGTGTGGAGATTCTTATTGAATCTTCAGGACCTCATTTTTACATATCTCATATATTTACATGCTACAGAAAAAGTAGTAGTATGGTAGTACACCATTTCAAACACATCCAACCCTAACCCAGCTGCAATCTGAATCTTTATCCTAGAGCCTTGTGAAGAAGCTCAAGACTGTGTGGTGATTCTTACTGAATCTTTAAGACTTTATTTTCACATACTACTAAAGCAAGTACGCCATTTAAACACAGTTCATTTTGAATCTTCCAAGTTTTCATGCTATTTTTACACATCTCTTCAACACTAATTAACAAGAAAGCACTTAAATCATAGCGGGTCAGTATGTTTCCGACATTATTACCCAATTTGCTTCAACTACAGAACATTTTATACTGGAAGTCCTCCTAAAATAGCAGCCTAGACACGACTGTGATCAATGGAACTGACGAGTCTCGTACTGCAACACAGGGCATGTGCGACAGACAAGGTTTTACCCTCCTGCTCCTATTCTATCATTATAAAGGAAGACAGGATCACTAATGAGCCGGTAACGGGTAGACGTGTGGCCACAGAGGTGAAGGAGTGAGAGAGTTCTCTTTGTGAGTGAAAAGGCTTCCTTCTCCCTTCATCTCGCGATTATGTGTCAACATCAAACATGGCGACTAGCGCTCCACACCTGCCCGTCAGTGCAGTCCTTTGGAGCTAAGATTAAAGGGGGTTTTGCTCACCAGAGGTAAAAACAGCAAAATGAAACGCACTGTAGGACCCAGAACACATCATATCTTTAATTCCTTCAGTTCTTTGTTCAGACAAACAGGTGGACTGTTGCGTCCTCAGAGCAAAGTGAGCAAGTCTTTTTACAACCTGCATTAGGAATCCAAACACATTTTCAGAAAGAATTATTTTGATCTCTTGAAACAACCCTTCAAGCTGTGAGATTTGGAATTTATCATACGCACAGCCGCGATGCCAAATCCACCAACTCAACGCAGTGATATTCATTTGCCGTCTTCTTGGACTCAACTGTTCTAAGTCATTCCAACTTCCACCATGTTGCATACAGAGAAATAATTCACAGCTTTAACAAGAAGAAGATGTTACTGGGCCTGTAAAATACAAATACTAATTTTGGAATAATCCCAATCAGTTGGCGAGACAGAAATTTCAAAGGCTATTTCATGTGCCCATCAGCACCACCAAAAGTTGGCATCCCAGATCTATTTTCTAAATCCATGTAATTGATCTTAAATTAATTAATATTAATATGTTGAGCATGTTCCTTTCCTCCAATCAACAGGCAATAGATAGAACCAAGTCCTGTTCTAATTATTTTCTTTTTTTTTTCTTTTCTTTTTTTTATAATGTGTCACACTTCGATATATAATCACATTACGAAAAGAAAAGCACTTACATTAATTATATACTAAAATCTGTATTATTTGAGTGGCAGGGAATAGCTAAAAATTTCAATTTGCAGACAAAGTAATTCTCATATTAATGTTCTTAAAGAAATAAAATAAAAATTCTGTCATCATTTACAAACTATGGCTGGGTTTTGACACAAATTTCACTATTCGCTTTGATTCTGATTCACAAGCTTATGCTTCGATTTGATCCGATTCAACGTTGATTATTTTGGATCAGGTACAGTTGTTGCCATATTTTCTCAAGAAAAAAAAAAATCTCTCAACTAATACTGTGAAAAATACACAAGTCACCTTACATTACACTTACATTACAATAATAAAGTTACAATTACATAATTTAAAAAAAATCTACTCCAATTTGTTTTTTGAAATATAAACATTAAAATAATGGCTGTCATAAAAACTTTACAGATTTATTTAAACATAAATTAAACATTGAAGAACAGTAAAAAAAAATGATAATAAATATGTTATATGGTGTATATATTTAGCAAAATGCTCCTCTCTAGTTAATTTTTCTATCTGACTAACGCGTTTATGGTCACAGAATGATTTTTTATTTTATTTATTTTTTCGGGTAAATGTGACATTATTTGACACAGTTTACAATCTGTAATACTGACGTTTTTGCACGGTTTAATTTGTTGACTGAGCGATTACATGAGACAGAATACGGATTTCGGTAAGTTCGGTACTCTTTCTTTTATCATACATTTAGATGTTTATTCATGTTTATTCTGTGCTATAACTGGTATTAAAGCGAGGGGAGATGATCAATTCATGTGCGCCTCATGGTGCCGCTTCTCTTGAACTGAGGCGCTACCAACGATCTGTCACTTCACATTACACAGCACCAAAACGGTATTTATTGTTTGAACATTATGACAAAATGGACAGAATTTGAAATCTGAGACTGTTTCATATCAAAAATAACAAAGCACAAAGCTTATTATGATTTATTGGATGGGGTTTGTGCTACAATGTTTCATTTATTAACTGACTAATAAATTCTTGGGATTTAAGATTCGATATTGTTTTGTAAAAATGAGAATCGATTAAAAATCGAGGAATCAGTTTTTTTTAACCCAGCTCTATTACAAACCTGTGCCTCTTTTGGAGTCCACAGAATACAGAAAGTCATACAGTTTTGTAACAACATAAAGGTGAATCAATAATATCTAAATTTTCATTTTGGGGTAGACTATTTCTTGTGGTTACAGTGTATTTAACGTTCCTCTATTTGACTTGCCTATAGACTTCCATTGTAAATGCAAATTTGAATGCACAATTCTTACTGATGGAAAAATAATTTTCTACTGATAGAGCTTTTGAATCCAAGAAGTTCTTTAATGCTTTCTCATGCTGATGAAGTACGAGCCCATTCAAGACCTTGAAATGGTTCATATTCCTTATTTATGTCCACATCTGTCAAAAATATATTACACAATCATTAAGCCAGTACATAAGCCAACCACTATCTTTTGTAAACCAGTAACAAGACAGACAGGTCAGATGAGTCCTGAAAGCAATACAAGTCCTGTGTGTTGACAGAGGCGTTCTTGAGTAGGGCAAAGAGCACTGTGGGAGACGGAGAGAGTGTGTAACAGGCTTTTTAAACGATCTACCTAATCTCATCACACTTGCAGGTCTTTCTTTTCTCTACACATTAGAGTTCGAAGGTCAGACTACATTTACATTCATGCATTTGGCAGACACTTTTATCCAAAGTGACTTACAAGGTGTACATTTATCAGTATGTGCCTTCGCTGGGAGTCGAAACTACGATCTTAGCCTTGAGTTAAACTAAAAAACATTGCATTTGTTACAGCAGATCAGCAAAGAGAAAAAAAATCTAAATAACACTTTCAGAAATATAAAGGAAGCTAGATTCTCAAGCTATTAACTGAGTTAAAGTGGGTCAACGTGCACAACGAGTCACCAAAAACTGCACACTGCTTTTCTGCAACCATTAAAAGGTTTTGAAAAAACTGTATTGCTGAGAAAAGCCATGCAAACATATCAGGTTTTCTATTATCTGCAAAGGAAGTTATGAATAATTTACAGCCACTGTCTGTTACACATGCATGGTTGGAATCTTCTACTTGTTCACTTAACCAGGAAAAAAAGCTTAAGAGCTCAAAAAAAACAAGGAACTTAGTTCTATCAACTGATAAAATGATAAAAGTATGCAAGTTTGAATCCTGAATACATACTTTTAAAGAGATTTCTTATGCTTACGAAGACTATGTTTGTTTAATAAAAAAGACAGTAAAAACAGTAATATTGTGAAATATTATTACAACTGTTGTCTATTTTAATGTTTTAAAATGCAGTTTATTTCTGATATGCTGCTCAAAATATAAAATCTTACCAAAACACTTGAAAGATAGTGTACATAAATGTTCAATTTTTCAGTGTTAAGGAATTAAAGGCTCTTTGGTCTTATCAATGTTGTGGGCTCTAAATAAACATCTAAATGTTGTGTAGAGCAATTTTACAACCAATCTTTGTGAATTCTTTCCATTTGCACTTCTTCTACTTCAACTGGTTTATCTGAGGTACCTCTAAATCACTCTAAATCATAAAAAATGCCTAATCTACTCTACAGATAAGCTTAAAATGAACATATTCCAAAGCTAAACAATTAGGGTTGTTAATTTTGAATTATCCAGGTGGTATATGAATAATTGCGTTGATAATTAAGAATTATTTTTTAGCGAATGCAAAGCAATGGAGAGTTTCCAACTGGCATTTTGCAGTTGCCCAAGCAGCTGTTCTGAGACGCTGGCGGCAAAAACAAAAAAAATTGTTTCTACTTCATAAAACAAAATTGAGAAATGGCACACAGAACAGTGAAGATATATTCAATTAGGATCCATCTTCAAAGGTCAGAAATGCTGGTGATTAAAAATTTCACCAAAGAGGGTTTGGCCTTTGCATGTTTTGAGTATTAACGGAAAACTGAAAGGCCTTTCAGAAAAACAGAATATTAAACTATAACACCAAACATCATAATGCACCTGCTCTATCTGCCATGGACACCTGTCTTGTGATGAAACACATGTGGCAAATTCATCCTGGCACAGAATCAACAAAATCTCTCTCTGTCTCTTCTCTGTTCTTGCCCTTTTCACAGTTATTAACTGGAAGCCTGCCGATGCAGCCAGAATCCTAGTGCAATACCATTAAGCAATGCCAATGTGTAGCTGTGTGAGACAGAAAACCAGTATATTAGTATAATAGATGAAGAATCAGTAGAAAACTGTCTCTCTAGAGAAAATCATGTTCACTTCATGTACATCACGTCCTGATAAATATAATAAACCAATAACAACAACAGTGACTCATTAGCATCAAAAAAGCCACCTGAGAAAAAACTCTAAACTTAATGACTATATAAGATTATACTGCATTATTAGACGCCACTTACAGATGTTAGGAAATCAACATCCAGGCCTTCTTTGTACTCCAGACTTTTGCTGTTGACCGCAAGCTTTCGAGCACCAAAATGGCTGACCAACAATTCATCCTCTTCTCGTAGAGCATTGAATTCCCTAATAGTTAGAAGCCTGTAATATCACCTCAAAACTTCACTGATCTAAGCATGTCCAAATGCAAACAGTCTTGTTTTTTGGAGACACACCTCAGAGAAAGAACACTGTTGTTGAGGACACTTGGAAAGTCACCTAACTCGAGGACAAAAACATCCATTTCCCACTTAGGAGCGCGGCATCTTGGTTCTGGCCCTTAGTTTTAGAAGTTGTGAAAGTAAAAACAAAACTTTGTAGTCCACAGGCACAAACTTTTCTTTGGCACTTGGTGATTGTAGTTCCAGACATTCTCTTCAGTAGTGAAGAACATAAGTCAGAAGCATCTTCATTTGCGGATAAGATAACAAAGACCCCTGAAGACGCATGGTCATCTCTTGGCGCAAACAACTTCAAAAGTCGAGTCCAAAAAACGGGGACGGCACAATTCGCCCAGAATTTTCCAAAAACGTCTCATTGATTACAACATGCGCCCCCTTTGCCCTGGCTTCCTGCGAAATATAATGCAGTTTTCTTTTTAGATTTAGTTTTTTAGCACTGAAGCTGAGCTTCTGCACTCGGGGTATTTTTGATTTCCTTTGCGCAAAAGCTGAGCAAACAGACAAAGGGAGCTGCGATAGAACCCTGCCAAGTCTCGCCTGGGTTTTTTCTCTTCCATTCCTCTCCCTCTCCGTGCTCCCGCACTCCCGGCGTGGCAACTTTCCCGAGAAACCCTGGCGGAGCTCCAGCCTGTGTCTGCTCGTCTGGGCCCCCCTCCTCCCCCCGAAAAAAAGCGCCAATTTAGGCAAATTGATCAAAACGAATCTCAAATTAATTTCTCTTCTCTGCCATTCTCTGCCACCTTCATCCAGATTCGGTCCCCCCTCCTCCCTCGCCAGATGCACAGACACGAGGACATTGGAATGTCTGTCATCCCAATCTCCCCAGCGTCCCCACACCTCCAACGTCCCTCCTTTAACCGCTCCATCCGTTGTTAGCCACCGGCACTCGAGAGTTGCTCTGTGTTTCACCTACTCACTTTCAAATCTGTCTTAGCAGGGAAAAATCCTGCTGCTGTTTTTCTTTTCAGCGCCGCAATCATTCTCCGCGTGCCAAAACAGCACCTCCTGTGCTGCTACTGCCATTTTTGAGAACATGGCAGCGATGCTGTGCCAAAGCGGGACGGCCCCAAGGACGCCCTCCCTAAACAAACTTCCTCACTGATACAGAAACCAAACCGTGCACTGCCACAAACTTCTTGTGATATTTAGCATGGCAAATCAACAACTAGTACCCACCTTATTTTTCCAGTAAAAGCGAGCATTTGTAAATTTAATGTGTCTGGCTTCTGGTCTCATTCGCTTCCAGCTGTTTTTAGATGTACAAACGGCTTGATATTGCAAACTGGTGTGTCTTACCATATTATTTTAATGTATTATCTTATTTATGAACACAGTGGTTTGTAGTGCAAACAGTTTTACCGTTTACTGCACTTTGTTTTTCTTCTCGTTATTTCTCTATGATGGCTTATGAACCGGAAGTCTAAGGCTACGTTCACACTGCAGGCAAATGTGGCTCAAATCTGACTTTTTTCTGTTTTTGTCATGACAATGTGAACAGCACAAACCACATGGAATCTGATCTTTTTATTTCTAATTTGTGCCACTTCCATATGTGGTACTAAATCCGATACAAGTCCATGTTTTCCAATGCGACCGCAGTGTGAACAGTCATGCGACTTTTACGTCACTCTAGATCGACATTCGTCATAATTCCGCACTGACGGGAGACACTTAAAAGATTTTACATACTCAAAGTTATCAAGACAGTTCAGGAAGGTAATCAGTGGACGATTGATGTGTCAGAGCTCGCAAGTATTACAGTGACAACTCTATATACAAGCAAAACATGAGGGTTCGTGAATCGTATCATAAAAGATTCAAAACTCTGCTGTCTTTTGTCACATCATTGTCTTTATTTTTCATATTTCTTGTGCATATTTCGCTGGCTTCTGCAGCAGATCACACTATAAATACACGCATATCGCTTACTTTATGTTGTCCGTGTTTACTTCCGTATGACAGCGCGCCGCGGAAGTGTTGCCAAATCAACCGTTTCCCCGCGGAATTGGGTTACTTTTTCCACCATTGCCGCGGGTTGTTTTGCAACTTCGTGGTTTGACGCGACCCTACTAACGTGATATTTACTACCCTGAACATGGCTGGGCTAGTTTTAGAGTAGTTTTGAGAAGCAATCGGGCGGATTTTGTTGTAAAAACCTGGAAACCCCGTTCGTGTCGTTCTTTTGCCCATGCAGGCCAGTTCAGAACCATGATCTGTTCACACTGGAAATCTGATATTGGCGGCCACGTTTGACGCAACAGTGTGAACAGCTATACAAAAAATTCGGATCTGACAAAAAACGAGAAGGCTCGTAGTGTGAACGTAGCCTAACATATGACCAGAAAACAGCTTACTTCCGCATTAAAAAATAAGGTGGATAGAGACTCCTACAATCTATATTTCCTAGTAAATATCATTTTAATATATAGCATATGTAATATATGCTGTTATAGTTATAATTTATATTTAAGCAAAGACCTAATTTGGAACACCATTGTTAGACATGTGCATGAGCAATCAACTAGTCAAGTTAAGTATTTATTCTGTACACTGCAAAAATATTTTTGTCTTTTTTCCAGCCAAGATATCTAAAAATTCTTCAATCAAGAAGGATTTAATAAGTCAAAACTAAGTGAGTTTTTGCTTAGAACAAGCAAAATAATCTGCGAATGGGGTAAGCAAAATAATCTTATTTCAAACTGAAAAAATAAGGTTATTTTGCTTATTTCAAGCAAAAACTTGCATAATTTTGATGAAAATTTTTTCTGAAAGCAAAAAAATAATTTTTACTTGTCTAGAAAATCCTTCTTGACTTAATAATTTATAGATATGGGCTGGAAACAAAACTAAACAAAAAACGTAATAGAATTTTTTGCAGGGTGCTACCTATTCAACTAGTCAAAGTACTATTTGAATTTCACAAATTAATTTCACTTTGCATTTTTGCCTGGCAACATCCTACCAGATGAAAAATGTGGATTTTTTTAAAGCACATTAGTTTTTGTTTGTTTGTTTGTTTTAAATGAAAATGTCTTATTTAAAGTTAAAAAGTCTATTTTATTTAAAACGTTTAAAGTACAAAGCACCTAAAAGCTTTTTGCAAATGCAATAAAAGTCAGTGGGGACCAAAGTTGTATCGGCCACCAGTGTTCTTGAAAATATCTTTTTTTGTGTTGCACAGTTGAAAGTCATACAGCTTTGGAGCGGCATGACAGTATATATAGTCACACCTTAGTAAGCCAAAATCAAAGTAATAGCATTATTACCAAGTACAGTTTTTTTAATTACTCAGTGTATTCCTATGATGGTGAAGCTATATTTTCAGCAGCCATTACTCCAATCTTAAGTGTCACAAGATTCTTCAGAAATCATTTATATATGCTAAAATGGCTACTAAAAATTCAGCTTTGCCCACACAGGAATAAATTACATTTTAAAATATATTCAAATAGAAATCAGTTATTTTAAATTGTAATAATATTTCACATCATTACTGTTTTTGATCAAATAAACGGAGCCTTGGTGAGCAAAAGAGACTTCTTTCAAAATACTTAAAAAAAAAAAAATCCTAATTATTAAAGCACTTTCAACTGGGGAACCTATTTTTTTGCATATTATAAAAAAGAAGTACAATCCCACTCCACAAGTTCACATCAACTCCATAACTTGAAAGAGCTGAACCAGTTCCCTCAGCACGTGAGCTAAGCGCCCACAAAAGTTTTTTTGTAAGAGCTGCTCGTGTTCAAAGAGACATCGCACTGCCCTAAGCTCTGATCTCATTCTTCCATCTGTTCTGTGGTCCGTAACCTTCAACCAGGTTCATTACATCTTCAAAGCGAGACACGCGTGTGTCAGTGTTGCAGAGTGTTACCTGGCAACCTTCCAGCTCCGCGGTGGAGTCCCGTTGCCAAGGGGAAGCCTTGAGAGGCGAGCGCTGATAATCAGTTCACTGCAGTCTGAAGGGGTGGATCCCTGCACGGGCACGCTTCATGCCATTGCACTGAACGCCAATGTGAGTTGCATGTCAAGCAGCCTGCGGATGCTCCGGAAAGCGAGCCGTTGCAAACACGTTATTTTTATACTTACTAACTTCTAAGCCCGGTTACAACAATATCTAATCTAAAGGTTCCTTTACAACTTAAGTCCACAGCTGTTCGTTTTAAAATCAATGCAAAGGCAATATCTCTAAAACTCAAAGGGACATGTCCGCTCGGACATGCTGCCGGGAGGACGGGACAATGTATATGGCTATAGCCCAAGGCTGAAAAGACAGAAAATTGCTAGTTCGACCTCCGAAAGAAACAAGCTTTGTGTTATCACTATTGTGCCCTTGAGCAAGACAAGCAATTCGCTCCAAAAGGGATAGTTTTCTAAAAAAATGAAAATTCTGTCATTATTATGCTAACCATATGCTGTTTTTTTTTCAGTATAACACAAAAGGATAATTGTAAAACAATGTACATGCTCATTTTTGTCCATATGAATAAAATAGCCCATGCATTGCTCATGTAATTTCTCATTTTGTGTTCCAAGAAAAAAAAATATAGGTTTGAAATGACATGATGTGAAAATAACAGGGGAAAATTTGAATAACTATTCTGCACCCACTTTAAATAAAAGTGTCATGGACAAAATGTTTTTACAAACTATTTTTGTTCCACAGGAGAAAAAGAAAAAACTTGTTATCAGTACACTTAAGAAGCACAAAAGCTTAAGAAATCAAATGCATTTAAAGCATGATGTATAATTGCTACTTATGGTTTTGTTTGTGAAAACAAATATATAACAAGATACTCAAACGTTTTACTTTTCAAGTAACTTATCTAGTCACATATCTAGATTTTTTTAAAAGAGACAAAATAATTTTTTGCTTTAACTTTAATCTTTAATCTTTAACTCTTCAGTTAATGAAATAGTCATATGTCTATTTTTTGTTACAAGTACACTTAGTAGAGACAAAAACTTAACTATACTGATAAGTATGACATTAAAATGTTTGCAATAAAATATGATTAGAAGAATTATGAAAAAATAATCTATTTGTGTCCCTGGACCACAAAACCAGTCATAAGTAGTACGGGTGTATTCGTAGTGGGTCAAAATTATTGATTTTTCTTTTATGCCACAAATCATTAGGATATTAAGTAAAGATTCATGTTCCATGAAAATGTTTTGTAAATTTCCTACCGTAAATATATCAAAATTTAATTTATGATTAGTAATATGCATTCCTAAGAACTTCATTTCGACAATGTTAAAGGCGATTTTCTCAGTATTTAGATTTTTTTGCACCCTTAGATTACAGATTTTCAAATAGCTGTATCTCAGCCAAATATTGTCCTATCATAACAAACCATACATCAATGGAAAGCTTATTTATTCAGCTTTCATACATCTCTAAGAAAAATTGATGCTTATGACTGGTTTTGTAGTCCAGGGTCACATTTATCGATAGTATGAACTATTCTTTTAATCCCAGGATGGCTGTCCCTTTAATAACTGCACCCACTTTATTCATGTCACTTTGGATAAAAGTGCTTGCTAAATAACTACTTACTATTCTAACTAGATGTTTTATTTTTTCAGTTTAAATGATGTCACTTAAACAGTGTGATTTAGAATTCGTAGCAGGCCTCCTGTTCCCATCAGAGCTCTTCACCCTACTTGAAGCAGCATTTCCATTTTTATGTAAGAGCCTGAGTCAGCTGTTCTGTTCCACTGCATGTGTGCCTTTTATTGCCCTTTACTACCCTGTGCTCTTGCCTCTGAGGAGATAGATATTGAATATTTAATGCCAAGAGTGTTGGAGATATTACTCAGTAAAAAAAGACTTACTTTGAAAACATTTACCTTCACCTAAATGGTGCTTTAATGTAAAAAATGATGAAAATGTAAAGGGTTGAATAAGATGTAATGGTGTTACTATAAGGTGCCATGTCAAAACATACATGAGCTGATTATTGAGTAGGCAAATACGAGTAAATATCATCTGCAAATTCGCTATCTGTACGTCTAGAATCAACAAAATGACGATTAGATGTATGTGCACCACTGCGCATGCGCGTCTAACACATCCAGGAAAAACAAAACAAAGCCCCCAGTTCCTCGACCGCAGAAGACGCGAGATAGCTTTCTTTTGCACACGTAAGCTTCGGTTGCAATTCTGTAACCCATAACATTGTATCCATCTCATCGCGACTTTAAACTTTAAGCCACTGCCTTGTTTTGACAGCTCATAGCCGCGTTAGCACTTGAACTGAGAAAGACAAATTCACAACATCTTACCTGACACTTTAATGCTCTGCTCCCTTCCAGGTAGCGCTTCCTCTGGATACGGCATTCGCACTTTGGAGGATATATCTCCCATTCTGTTTTGGACAAAATAACGCCAAATCAAACGCACGGAAGTCCGCACGACCATGAGCGCAAACACGCCGCACGTTGCACTTGTGTAACGATTACACACGCGCGTGCTCGTTATCTATTTGGTTATATATTGTAAATAAGTAAGAGTGCTCTGATCAGATAGTTACGTAGCTAAAACTACTCCATAACCAGTGCTGTGTTGGAGGACATTCCTTCATCAGTGATTCAAAAAGTTTAGGTGTTTGGAATATGTTCTTAATAAAAAAGTGGTAAAGCTACTCATTTGTGTTGGCACTTTTTAAAAACATAGTTTTAAAATATTTTTAATGGCTGCGTGGTGTGATAATTATTTTTTAATACCACTACTCCTAATTTGAGTTTATACAATTCTATTTTAGATTAAATGTACACATGGCATAATTTCGCAACGTATTTCATGCACCACATTGTGTGTAATTTTCAAAATGCTAATATTTTTGTGTTTGTGTCATGTCAAGTTCATGATTTTTGATTATGTGTAACATTCTTAAAACGCAAAAGGGGTGAGACTTCCGGTTGATATCAGCTATATGGAAATAAGAATAAGAATAGTAACGTTAACAGTAAAACTGTTTGCACTACAAACCAGTGTGTTTATAATTAAGTTAGCACATTAAAATAGCATGGTAAAACACACCAATTTGTAATATCAAGCAAAACAAACATTTTGTACAGCTAAAAACAGCTGGACACGGATAAGACCGGAAGCCTGACCCATAATATTTACAAATGGCCCCACCCGTTCTTACGGAAAAAAGGTGGATAGTTTTAAGTGTGCTCATAAATATCTTGTCAGAGCATGTACTGTAAGAAATATTTGGTACGCTCTTTATAAAAAAGGTCTGTCACTGGAGCAGTACATACATCTTTGTACCTAAAGTGTACATATTAGTAATTTAAAGGTACATAGCCTATTATTACCTAAAGTATACATATTAAGTACCTAAAAGGTACAAAAGTGTACCTTTTGAAAAAGTACTGCCCCACTGACAGCTTTTGTACCTTTTTTTTTTGAGAGTGTAAGTGTACAAAATTAGTTTAGGAAAATTATGTCAGTTCTTAAATCCAATTACATCACATTACACCTAATGTGAATTTGGGGTATCCACTTTATTTTTCCCGTAAGAGTGGGCGGGGCCATTTGTACATTTTATGGGTCAGGCTTCTGGCCCGTCCAGCTATTTTTAGCTGTACAAAACAGCTTGTTTTGCTGATTGATATTGCAAATTGGTGTGTCTAACCATATTATTTTAATGTAATATCTTAATTAAAAGCATACTGGTTTGTAGTGCAAACAGTTTTACTGTTTGCTGTACGTTGCTATTTTTCTCCTTATCACCCAGATAATGAACATAAGTCCGCGTTCCACTTCCACGTTTTAGAAAAAGGTGAAAAGTGTTTAATTTTCTAATAATACCAACTGTAGCCTACAGATTCATAATAGTTTATAAGGGATATCTGCAATACATTATAAACAGACAGAAAACAACACTGAGGAGCCACATCTTTGTTTAATGAGATGATATTCCCGGGCCCTTGAAGGTATTGGCTGTCTGCGAGCACTCAGAGACAGTGTCTTTATCCATGTGTCGTCAGCATAAGGGTGGATTGAAAAGCTTTACCATCTGGAGTTCACCGCGTGTCGAATGTGTTTGTTCGAGACACGCGTGCGGCAGACGACAGTCCTCAAACTGCAACACAAGAGAGGATCAGGAGACCTCTGCTGACCTCAAAGCAAGTGCATGGACGGGTGCTAACCCACACAATGCTAAGTCTATGGATACTTCATAGATAGATACATAGATTGCAACAGCGTCATTAAAGAGCTTTATGTTAGTATCGGTGCATAGCTACGTACAAAACATACGTATTGTAATTCATTTCAAGTTCGTCTTGTATATACAAATGTCTTCACGCCATTTTGATGTAGTTGATGTTAATCAGATATAATGGTAATTCGGATTGCGCGAGTAAAATGATAAAATTTCCTTTAAAACAGCTGAATAACTTGTACGCTAATCCAATACTCAGGCCTGAGTATTTTTAAAATCAGCCTGACGGGCTGTTGTGGGTTTACATCCCTAAACGAATGCAAACTATCAGTGATTTCGAGTCGGTGGAAACGTTTTTGTGTTCTAATAAAATGAGAAAAGGATAAAGATAAATCAGTGTTCGACAATAAATCAATGCGGCATGAGGGATGAGCGTGTGTGGGGGATGGGACTCAACGCGCAGATGACAGGCCATATGGAGTCGGCCTTCTTTTTTGGACACAATTTGATGAACTAATACTTTCTAAGGTTTTACTGCGGCGTTAACAAAATATTTATTTCAGTTGAAAACGTTTACGTCGAAGATTTAACAGTGAGTGGAATCATGGCGCACGATGACCTTATTTCTGTAAGGTGCTTGCGGTTTATTTGGCAATAAGCATTCCAAAAGAGCGTTAGATTTTTGTGTTGGGGTGTGTGAATGTAAAAATGTCCAATTTGAAATACAGACGTATTTTTGTTGTTCTTCAAATTATAAAACAGTTTGAGTAGTAAATCTTGCGCACTAATTGCACATTCGTGCAAGAAATGAATAAAAAGAAAAAAAGTGCCTTATGAAATAAAACAAACGTGCATCATGAAAAGTGCAGAAACTATTTTCCAAACGGCTAATGTTTAGTAACCCGACAGATGCCACCTCTTTCCACCAGAGTATAATCCTCTCTGAAGGGAAGGGAACAGAGGAGCAGGACGGAGAGCTTCAGTGTGTGTGATAAACTGGGCTGCTCTCCTCCTCTCTGTCAGATCGCGCTCTGCATCACACCATTTCACATGATGACCGACTCTGCTTACGAGCACCGAAACCTTCAGCTCTGGCTATCTGCTTCCAACGTGCTTTTTTCTGCTTTCTCATTTTTTTCGTTTATCTTGAAGAAATTTGAGTGATGCAACACTGTAAGCGGAAATGATTTATGTCGCATCCTACAGCATCAAGGCGCGCAAAAGCGTGCGGAACATTTGATGGTTTTGGAAGGACGCTCTTCTGCAGCGACTGCCTTGTGGACATTTCCCCACACTGGATATATGGACAGTTATTATCTCGGGGGATAAAAACCTATTGTTTATATCCTGCTTCGCAAGGTGTATTTGTGTAAGTTTTGATGAAATCGATGTGCATTGTTTTTGCAAATTGTTCATGTCAACCAACTGCGTCTGTTTTACTAAAGCATGTTTCTTTTTTCCTTCTTATAGCGCGTATAACGGCTGACTGTAAATGCACTGAGGTGCCACTGTATCAAATGATGCCAGGCTATATTAATAGGTTCTTTGATTTTCAGACTGAATGGACGTCACTGAATGGATCGCCTAATTAAAATCCTATTTGCGGGGAATTTTCCTTTCTGTGTATGGTGCAAGGTTGGCTTTGACAAATGGTCTCCTCCACTTTTTTCCCAATATTTAGTTTGCCCCCTCCTGATGCAGGTGCTTTCAACTGCCCCCACCTTCTAACATATACCCCGCCCGACCCCCCACAAGAGGCGGCGGTGTCTCTGGTTTAGCCCCACAGTTTTCCCCCTTCTTTCTTACCTCTGCTGCATTTTGCATGAGCTATCTAGGTCATTAGCATTTTAGCGTATGCAAGACTTGACAAAGCTGGTGAGGAGCCAGATGGGCCCTCTACTATTTTTTTTTATATCTCATGGGAGTTGAGCAAGGGACCAACTGCAGCAAGCCACTGAGAGAGCTTTCTTTTTATTGCCATCACTCGGGCCTTATGTTGCACCAACACATGATGAAGAGATGCGCACCGTCCTGTGGAAATAACGCATTCGAAAAAATAGGTAATGTAATAAATGGGAACGCTTGTTTGAATGATGATGTGATGCACAGATGCTTTAAGGATGCATGATGCTCTGTGCAATGTTGGATGCTCATGCTACGCCAGTCGGAGGAGGACGTAGACATTTTGGTGCAACATCTTTGCTCTAGCTATAGTTGTGCGATTCGGAACATTGTGGTTGCAAACAGGCCTGCTTTTCTTCGTGTTCACAGCGGACCTTGATTTAAATGTCCATACAATTAAGGCACGCGGTGAATGCCAAGAGAGATGGCAAATATCATCGATGATTGTTTATAGAACTGCACAGCGCATTATACTCCGTGCTTTGCGATGCATGACAGTTCTTATTTTTCTTTCGTTCGGTTTTTGCAAGAACGCGTGTGTGTGGAGGCGAGCCGACGCATCAATGCGGCCAAACTGGTCTTTAATATTTCATTGCGTTCTTCCAAAATTTTGTGTTGCGCAAAAGAGCGTATCATGGAACATTGTGAAGTGTCATTACGCATATAGGAGTTTAAAACTGATGACGCTTAAAATCTAGAAATGCCATATAGTCTCATTTGCAGACTATGTGAGGACACGATGTCTTCAGGAGAAGATGAAGAATAATAAGGATAGAAAAGTTGTGAGGCCTACATTGATTGCCAAATTAAACAGAACGCACTGATATCTTAAATTTCTGAACATTCAAGACATTCAGGACGACACTTATGTCCTCAAAGGGCACTGAAAATATTGAGCATGTACGTTTGTATTGTATTTATGAGTGTGTAAATAATTTTAGCCTGTCAATAAAATCACATATTCACTAAGCAGACATTACTTTCTTTTCATTTTTTCACGCAATCTCATATTTCGATTCATCAGAACATTTTTATCTATAGGACAAAATATGTTCTAAAACCTGTTTTCACACACAAAAATCGCAATCTTACATCTGTATACACTTCATTTTTACAATAGAATAAGATGTTAATGATTCTCAGTAATTAAGACGCAGGCCGCGAACTTTTTAAACGTAGTTTAAGCAATATTTCATATAAAATTCGAAATGAAAATGACCTTCGCAATTCACAAAATCTGCGACGAAAAGATGCAAGCAAAAAGGCACTACGGCCTGATTCTGTAGAATCATTTTGAGCTCTACTAAAAACTTTTTTTTATCTTCTAGTTCTAGAAAATCTTCTGTATGTATATTTTAATGAACTCAACTAGAAGAAGAAAAAAATAACTCAAGAACCGTGTACAGCAAACATGGTTATTTGCTTTATTTTAAAGAGTGTATAAATGATAAATGCACGCTTTTATTCCGGTGTGAGATGAAGCAAACTGAAGCGGATTGACATTATAGGCGCCTTAAACAGCATGAATTCCAGCTGTTGTCATAATATTTCATCTTCACTTCATTCATGTTCATTTTTAGAGATCTGTACATTCAAATCAGTGTTTCATCTTTGTATTCCTAGTTCCTACCCTATTCAGTAACCGTGAACTTATTTTTCAAGGTCATTTAATGGTTGCTTTTGGAAATGTAGGCCTGTAGGCTTTTGCCAAATCGCTTTTCTAATTAAATAGGCAAATTAAACTAAATTATATTAAGTAAACGCGTAAACAGATTTTATTCGCCAATCATTTAATAATTTCTGTACCTTATCAGCGTTTGTACCAAACGAATTGTAATGTTTTTCGTTCAGAAGACTACTAGTCAAGGGGAACGTTATGTACTATATGGGTTTGAGATTTATATTATTAAAACATTATTCTGTATAGAACTTACGGGCCTTCTTCCTGTTCCAAAACTATATGCAACGCGTAGTGCTTTTACAGATTAAGCGTTCAGGTAATTCAAGCCAATAAATGGGAACAATCAAGATGTCATTTTATAAACCAAGCTTGCATTGCTTTACTGGTTGGAGCTTTCGTTTCAAACGTTTAAGACAGAAACGCAAAGGCGCAGATTGCCTGACATAAAGGGCCTCATACTACTGGAAGTGAACGATGTAACCTCGAACCAGTACACTAAAATGCCCAAAGACATCGCAGTACAGGTAAATAATATATTATGCAGAGCACAGAATTTTCCGCCTTTTAGCAACATGCCCTTTCTGAGACTCAAACCGTGCGCGGCCTTGTCGAAAATGCTATATCCTTTAAAGGGTATTTAAGGACACTGCATAATGTCAGATCAACCTCATTAGGCAGAGGTGTAGCCTACATTAGCATATTTCATCAAAGGAATATTTAGGTCGCAGATTAAATTCAGCTGCCCCTGTATTTCAATCAGCGAGTTGGTAATTTTTGTAAATGTTGATTCTTGAAGGACGCGGGGACACGGTGGCAGTGGGACACAAAGTAAGTAAGATTTGCATGGGTGGATTTAAATGAAATGTTACTGGATTAAAATAAAATAACAGTCCAAATTACAAATTAAAAAATAGAGTTGGAAAACATGGACTATTATGACCACATACAGAGTTAGCCTATGTTAATTGGTAATGGTCACAAAAGACTAAGCTTGTGGCAAAGGTCAACATAACTTTGGTGTCTGTTCAGGGTGCAAATTATAGAGTTATTTTAAATTAACTCAAGTTTTAAACAATTTTAAACATCGGCTAAAAGATTTAAATGTAAACGTACCCTTTCAAGCGCAATCTGTCAGTTGAGGTACTTCAAAATGTCATTTCGCGCCACTATCAGTAAGATCAACGTCGGTCATCTAAAACATTACATGAATAAAACATTACAGTGTGTTTGTGATATATTTGTGTAAATTTACAATAAATTAATGAATACTTACATTATACGTGTAAAGCTTTATCGTCATAAAGCGTTTGAAAGCTCGAAAACGGCGTACTGTTGCTGGTTACCTTCAGTTCGTTAGCTAAATGTTTGGCTACAGTTGAAAATACGTTCAATATGACGTTAAAAACGCGCGTATATAGGAAATAAGCATATGTACTTTAACTGACTCCCAAACCTTTTGACTTTGAAGGCTCAGGCCTTGTTTAGTAGGTCTGACCTCCATAAATCATTCCTTGTGTTAGTTCTTTATTTACTATCTTCTTATGCAACCAAAGCAACTAGGAACCATCAGTGTAATGATCCGTCTAGTTATATAATAACTAGAAATTAAAATCAAAACCACCCACAAGTCTACTAATTTCTTTGATGCTTATTTTTACATAATAAAATATTCGCAGTATAATGATGCCTCATAGTTTAATGCGTTTTTATGGAACAAAACTCTGGCTTGAAATAAAAAGGAGTACTCCACAACATTATTGCATCATCATGAGAGCTGAAAAATGTACCAGGCCACGAGCGTGAGTGTCCTCTTTAACCCCCAACACGTTATGGTCTCCACAAGGTGGCGTTGTTTGACAGGTGACTATTAATTATCATGAACCAGCTGATCATTAAACATAAAAAAATAAACTACACTAGTGAATGGCACTGAGAAATTATGGCACATAATTAGAAATGTTATCCAACTTAACAGTTCAACAATAATTCTGATTTATAAAATAAGGACATGATATTTTTATTTAACATATCCTCAAACAAATATCATTATATTTTTATTTAACATATCCTCAAACAAATATCCATGAGAACACTGAAAATCTTTATGAAATGTTCATTTTATTTAGTGTTTAAATATCAAAATATCCAACTCATATTAACTAGAGAAATATGTATTATAGTTACAGATGCTTTCTGCATTTAAGCATATTTAACACACATTCAGGCACTGACCTTATGATACTATAGCTATAAAAAATGGCCAGGGAATGATGACCAAGAAGTGAACATTGCCTTTGGAAAAGAGAATGAAAAAGGCTGATTAAATGTTTAAGCAGAACAGCTGGGAGGCGAACGTGAGGAAGTGAAGAACAGGATGACGACAGATAGAGAAATAGATATTGTGCACCTTCCCCAGTCTTAGTGGAAGGAATATCCAGCTGAAGGGAGACCTCCGCACCACTGTGTGATAAATTTCAGCACATCCTGACATTCTGGACTGTGAGTGGTCTAATGGGTGAAACAAAAACAAGCAATCATGATCAAAGCACCGCAGGCGACCCCAGGCAGGATGGATGGGACAAACTGTGAAGTAATGTGAAAATTGCAAATGCACCCACAAGGATAAAAAAACGATGATGAAATATGTCGAAAGAGAACATTTACATTTACTTCAACAAAACACATGCTAATAAATTCAGTCCTGTGTGTTAACTTTTGATCAAGAGAACAAATTAATTATAAATCAAACGATTGCGCTGTGATTGAAGACTAACTGTGAAAGCTCAGAGGTAACAATGACTAACTTGTACCTTTGTAGCCATCAAGAATTTGTTCCAGTCATCTTTATTTGCTGCCATCCCTGGTCTTTTGAACTCGATTTTATTGCGCAGGACAGGGTAACCTGTGTTCCAAATGAAAAGAAGATAAAGAAATACTTGTGTTTTATAACTGCACATCTAAAGAGATAGTTCAGCCAAAATGAAAATTCTGCCATTAATTACTCACCCTCATCTCACTCCAAACCCATAAGACCTTTGTTCAACTTCAGAGCACAAATTAAGATATTTTTGATGAAATCTGAGAGCTTTCTGACCATGCATAGACAGCAACGCAACTATTATGTTTAAGGGCCCGAAAGGTAGTAAGGACATTGTTAAAAAGTTGATGTGACATCAGTGGTTCAACCTTAATTTTATGATGTCCCTTGCAATCTGTCTGGGCCTTGAATGTGTCAGTTGCGTAGCTGTCTATGCAGGTTCAGAAAGCTCTTGGATTTCATTAAAAATATCTTAATTTGTGTCCCGAAAATGATCAAAGGTCTCATGGTTTTGGAATGACATGAGGGTGAGTAATTAATGACAGAATTTTTATTTTTGGGTGAAATATCCCGTTAAAGGGACAGTTCACCAAAAAAAAAAAAAAAAACTTAAAGGAGATATTTTGAAGAATGTACAATGAAAGTTAATGGAGTCCAAAACAACACTAGATTTCACTGACAGTCATTGCGTGGACAAAATGCAGACACACACACAAAATCTTTTTTGTTTCACAGAAGAAATAAAGTTATACAGGTTTGAAAAAAAGCATGAGAGTGAGTAAATGACTGAAATTTCATTTTTGGGTGAACTGTCCCTTTAAAAGAGCCAGTTCACAAGCAATTTAAAGGATAAGTTTCACTTCAAGAATAAAAAATTCTTTACTTAAATTTACTCACCCTATGTCATCAAAGATGTTCATGTCTTTATTTCTTCAGTCGAAAAGAAATTAAGGTTTTTGAGGAAAACATTTCAGATTTTTCTCCATATAGTGGACTTCAATGGGGATCAGCGGGATGTAGGTCCAAACTGCAGTTTCAATGCGGCTTCAAAGGGCTCTACACAATCCCAGCTAAGGAATAAGGGTTTTCTATAAAAACGATCTGTCATTTTCTAAAAAATATTAAAATGCATATACTTTTTAAGCACAAATGCTTGTCTTGCACTACCTCGACCCAACCCGTGACGTAGGCGGAAGTATCAACTAGTGTTGTCATGATACCAAAATTTTGACTTCAATACGACACCTGACTAAAATATTTCGATACTACTAATGAATCGATACTACCACAAAAAATAAGAACAACAAGAAAAGTTTTATCTTTGTTATTAATAATAAGAACAAAGATGCAAGTGACAACCTGAAAGACAAATACAATAAAACAAAGACACAAATGAAATAAATGGGGCCCTATGAAATCAGTTTTATTCCTTCCCAAATTCAGTTTTTTCCAATTTTTCTGGATTCCATTTTTTTCCTGTTTTTTTCCTGTCCTGTTAATGCTTATAAAGTGTCTCTCAGAGCAGTTCTAAAGATTATATTTATGTATTTATGTACTCATATATTGAGGCGGCACAGTCATGAGCCACAAGCTTCATGAGCGCTTCAGTATGTGGGTAGTAAACAAAACCGTGTGTCTGCGCCATTCATTCATACAGAGATGCGCAGAACATAGGCAAATTCTGTAATATTTCTCGTTATACAGTAAATTCCATTTTAATGACTGGATCCCAGTATAATAGGGGCCTAAGCAAACAGTTTTACTCAGGATTTATGGCTCTTATCAAAATGCATTCTTTTTTAAAAAATGACCAAGCATTTCACTAGGTAAGACCCTTATTCCTCGGCTGGGATTGTGTAGAGCCCTTGCATTGTAACTGCAATTTGGACCTTCAACCCGTTGGCTCCCATTGAAGTCCACTACATGGAGAAAAATCCTCAAAAACCTTAATTTCTTTTCGACTGAGGAAAGAAGCACATGAACATCTTGGATGATAAGGGGTTGAGTAAATTATCAGGAAATTTGTATTCTGGAAGTGAACTAATCCTTTAAAGGAAACATTGATTCAACTGTGACTATCACACCGGACAGTCTTTTGTGCATATTGCCTCACCTGTGATGACGCAAGGTAGGGACCGGATGCCTGTGCCGGCAGCCACTAGGGAAGCTTCGTACGTGCCTCTCTCATCCTTCGGAAGCACCTGCTCCACTCGCTGGTCCATGGACACAGTCAGAACCCATTCCCTAATCTCCTCCCTCTTCTCCACCTGAAACACAGCCAACGGGAAGAGTTTACTCAAGGAGTAAAAAAAAGAAAATAAATAAATAAATACACAAGCACAGGTGCAGTGTTTGTGGCGAAGGCTTACGGTGACATGTAGCTTCGAAGGCACGGGGACCTCAAATGGTATATCTGTATCCTGGAAGTCTGTGTGATCTAAAGCATCCAACGTGCCCTCATCGATGCCCTGAAAATGGAAAACAAACACTGAAATTTGTTGTTTAAAGAATGTTATTAAAAAGGTACAATAAAAATAGCATTTGAAGCATTTTAATTTCCACTCAGCAATAATTTGCAATCAGCACTAGTGTTATAAATTTCCACTTGGTTATGTTTAAAGCTCACTTAAATTTGTTTTAGATCATTAGACATGACATTTATGGTGTCTTGGAGGTTTGTCTGAAACCAGTTTCTTTAGGAGGTACAATATTGTTCAAATGTTTAATGTTTTGGAAAGAACTCTTATGCTTACCAAGGCTGCAATTATTTGATCAAAAATGCAATAAAAACAGCAATACTGTGGAATATTATTATAATTTTAAACAACTGTTTTCTTTTTTAATGTATTATATATTAAATCTAATGTATTCCTGCGATGCAAAGCTGAATTTCTGCAGCCATTAATATATTAGAATGATTTCTGAAGGATCATGTGACACTGAAGACTGGAATAATGATGCTGAAAATTCAGCTTTGCATCAGAGAAAGAAATTATATTTTAAAATATATTTGCATTGAAAACAGTTATTTTACATTAAAATAATATTTCACAATATGGATTTTTGATCAAATAAATTCAGCCTTGATAATCAGAAACCTCTTTAAAAAAAACATTAAAAATCGTACTAATCTCAAACTTTTGAACGGCAGTGTATATATATACAGATGCATTTATTTGAAATCATTTTTAATGTCACTTTTGGTCAATTTAATCCACCTTTACTAAATTATATAACAAAAAAAATCTTCCTGACTTCAAACCTTTGACTCTGTAAAGTCTGTACAGTCAAGTGAGGCAGCAAGACAGCTGTCTCTGTGAATGATCTGTAATGTTTAAGTTTGTTTCATATGAAAGATACTCATCAGACTGCGTACACATAAGCAGACATCTTTACTTACATCAGCCAAATCCAAAAAGCGGTTGAGGAAGATAAAAGCCATGTTCTCCCATTCCACCGCCTGCATGAGAAATATTCATCAGTGACACGCCGAACTGAAGAAGCACAAATTAAAAATGAAAAGTTTAAGGAATATTTAAAAAGAACTCCAGAAAGAGGACACGTCGCCGTTTCACAACGCGAGGCAACTGCTTTGCGAATCAAATTATTCACACTTGCTGTGAGCTCTTACTGAAGCAAACAGAGGAGAATTAAGCCAATTTCCCAGGGCTCTTAGCTGCCATCCTGTTCTCTGTCTCACATGAATGCTTGAAGCAGCTATGTGAGTGTGTGTGTGTTTGGAGCTGGGCTCACTGTGAGTTCACCTTGGCTGCCAGGCCGGCCTCATAAAAGGCCTTGTCAGCTGGAATGAGCTCGGTGTGCCTCAGGAGAGAGATGGACAGCTTGGCCACCACAGAACTCTGTAGACAAGTAAACACATATGTAAAATTTCAGTGATGCAGATAACAAAGGTGAAGTAAAGTACACTCTCCTATGCTAATTTATTATGTTAAGTCAACATTGGGTTTACCTGATGACATGACATTGGAGCTGAACTACACTACCAGTCAAAAGTTTTTGAACAGTAGGATTTTTAATGTTTTTTAAAGAAGTACTCTACTGCTCATCAAGCCTGCACTTATTTGATCCAACGTAGAGCAAAAACTATTTGAACTGCTTTCTATTTGAATATATTTTAAAATGTAATTTATTCCTGTAATTTCAAAGCAAAATTTTCAGCATCATTACTCCAGTCTTCAGTGTCATAACTTTCTATTCATCAAAAAAACCAGAAACAATTCTGCTGTTTTCAACATAATAATAATAATAATAATAATAATAAATGTTTTTGAGCAGCCAAATCAGAATATTAGAATGATTTCTGAAGGATCACGTGACTTGAGTAATGATGCTAAAATTCAGCTTTGATGTCACAGGAATAAATTACATTTTAAAATATATTCAAATAGAAAGCAGTTATTTTAAATAGTAAAAATATAAAAATTGTACTGTTTTTGCTGTACTTCAGATCAAATAAATGCAGGCTTGGTGAGCAAATGAGACTTCTTTAAAAAAAAAAACATAAAAAAATCTTACTGTTCAAAATAATGTAGGACAGGACTTTATTTTAACCATCTGAAAAATAGCCATTAATATGTGATATTATTGGTTAATATTTTCCTTCAACTTACAGCCATTTTTACATTAGTAGAGAATTTTTTAATGCTATATCGATTAAATATTATGAAAACAAATATTTTCTTCTGCAGCATGTAATTTCACACTTGTTGGACGTCATTAGGTTTTTTTTATTATTTGATCAAACATAGAGTAAAAATAGTAATACTGTGAAATAATATTACAATTATAATACAAAAAAAGTAATATTTTATCATATTTTTGTAATGTAATATTTTAATATATTTTACGGTATATTATTTTTTCCTGTGATGTAAAAGCTGATGTTTTCAGCAGCAGTTCCAGTCCTCAGTGTCACATGATCCTTTAGAAATCATTCTAATATGCTTATTTGATGCTCAGGAAATTTGGTGCTGCTTAATATTTTTGTGGAAACCATGACATTTTTTTGGTAATTTAATTTAATTTAATTTATTAAAATACTTTGTAACATTATAAAGGGTTTATGTGATATCAAAATGCATATGCAATACAAATATCTGCTGTGAAGTATATACACACCAGCTGGTCAATGCCTTTGGCTGCAGAGCGGGTGGCGTAATAGTGAGCAACCAGCAGCATCTGCTCGAACTCCTCATGGGCTGGAGAATTAGCTTCTGAAGACTTGGTCAGGTTTTCACACTGCACAGCACAGAGATACTGTCAGATTTACTATTTCCCACTTGAATATAAAATCAATACTGACTAAATAAGCCGCCATAGTAACCCAGAGCTCACCAGCAGTAGAAGGACGTCCCTTAGATCGGCCCACACCCGATAAGCTTCTGCACAATCCCAGTCCCTTAAGCTAACCAGCTCCAGGAACATGCGCTTATAGATGTTGAAGTTCTGCAATAGTGCAGGGAAGAAAAAACATGTTTCTGATTAAATTTAAAACTCCTTATGATTGAAGGAGATCATGCATCATTTGCTTTCTTAAGTAAAAATAAAGAGTTTGGTTTATTATGCAGACATGACTGCATGTACCTGTGAATATGCTGGCACACCATGCTGGGTGTAAAGGTTGAGTACTTTCTCTGCATCACCCTCTTTGATCAAGTGAGTGGCGTACAGAGCGATGTACTTGTGCAGGACCTTAAAATTCTGTTGGAGAAGGGAAAGGCAGATACTCTGTGAAAATGCTGCCATGTTTCCACACTGACATGTGTGGAGGGGAAGAACAGATGAATTGGCACCTGTTTTGAGGCTGTGTCAATACATTTCTCCCACTGTCCTCTCTCAGCGTACATGTCAAGGGCAGCCACCACATCTACTCCAACCAACTGAAAATAAAGGAAAACTATTAGAACAAACTGACATTTAAAATTATTAAAATAATTACTAATAACATTACGAATATTAATAATTTTTTTGTTTTAATGCCACATCAGCAACAATGGCTATCTTCATGCCAACATTAACAGTACTATTTCAAAACATTGTTTACAATAATATAACTTTGTCTTAAGAAGAAATTACTATATAAACACATACAAGTAACAATAGTACTAATAAAAATCATATAGAATTTAAAAATTTAATCAATGATAAAAATTCTAAAATTCTTTCAGGAGAGGCCTTTTTAAGAAATGTCTTTTAATATATTTTCTGAGTAAAAACGTTGTCTAATATAATTTAAAATTGGACATTCCATTAAAATAGGTTTTACAAACAACAAATTCTGACATAAGTCACAAACTGCTTTCAATAAACATGAATGAGTGAGTGTTGAATGTCCAACTCAATATAATTCAATTGTATATCCAACCTGATCATATTTATTTTAAAAACAGTATAATAATACTAATAATATAAAAGCAAACAACTATGCTAATAATAATATTAATTAATAATGTTATTATTATAATTAACATAATTGTTTTTTTATATTATCATTAATAATATCTTTAATCGTTTATTTCATAACAATTAATTTTATATTTTATATTATTGTTAATTTATTTTATAATAAATGAATACTGACCAAAAATAAAAGAAAACTAACATGACAAATTAGGATTTAAAATAATTCAAACTATTCCCCAAAATATCAAAAATATAAATTATTATTATATAATTACAATTAAAAGTATAAAATATATTAATATTAAAAATATCAAAATAAATCATGTTAATTATATTTATAAATATAATAAATAACCATGACAATTAATAATAAGATGATGATGAAGAATTATTGAGTACTAAAAAAGGATAACAATAATCCTGGCCATATCAATTATTATTATTATTATTATTATTATTATATTTTATAATGAATGAATACTGAATGAAAAATAAAGAAAATCTAACATGACAAATTAGGATTTAGAATAATTCAAACTATTCCTAAAAATATCAATTAACTATTATACAAAATATATTATTATAAAATATAAATTATCATTTAATTATATTAAAAAGAATAAAATATATTAATATTAATAATTTCAAAATAAAACATGTTAATTATATTTATAAATATAATAAATAACCATGACAATTAATAATAAGAAAAAGATGAAGAATGACTGAATACTGAAAAACAAAATGAAAAAAATAAAAGGAAAACTATTAGGACAAATTAGGTTTTAAAATTACAAAAAAACTACTAATAATTTAATTTACTCAAATTAAATGAGTTAAGAAAAATAATAATAATTTACTAATAAAAAATAAAAAATATTAAAAATAATAAATAATTACATTCATCATAACAATGACGGTAATTTTTAGTATTAGCATCAGTATTTTTAGTAATATTAAGCCTTTAAAACAGCTTCTCATGGCTTTAACGTACAGTCAAAAAGGTTTAAAAAAAACCTTTCTTTTCATTCACACACAATATATAGAACATTCTTGACTGGCTATATTTTATTATGTAAGTGTACATTAAACCACTTTCCTTGTTACCATTCTGTCTTTCTTTGCAATAAAAAGTCCTGACCTGCATCATTCCTTGACTGTAACCAAACAGCCAGTGAAGCATTGCAATGAGAGGCGAGCGTTCACATCAATTTGGTGACTCATATCTGTTATTCTAAATTGAATCAAGCCAATTGTCTCCATTTTTCTCTCCTCTCAACAATAACTGAAAACAATGAAGTTCCATAGCGGAGGAGCTGCCGTCTGCGGTGTTATGTTACGCTTATTTAATGCATTCTTTAACCTCAACTTCCATTGCTAGGAAATAGATTTTATTTGTTTGAACTTAAACAGGATTCTGACAGCTAGCAGTTCCCTGACATTTTGAGCCATACTGCTCAAGTGGGCAGCACAAGTTCGATTAACAATCCTGTCCTCTTTCACTCTCCCAAAGAGGTCTACAATACCTGGAGAAAGCTATCTGCTAGTATTCTCATTTATGTCAATGGCAACTATCCTGAGTTGTGATGTCAGAAGCAGCAGGCGGGGAAAAATAAGTCAATTTCATGCTTTTAGGAGTCCTCCAAAAAAAAAAATCAGCCATTGATAAAACATTACCACAATATAGCAATATATTCAGACTTATATGCTGCTTGCAGTATGTTAAGTTATTTACATAAAATTGTGGCTCTATTTAAGTCATTATTTTTTGGTTTAATTAAAAAAAATGTTTTTTTTTTGTTTAATTAAAAATAAATACATCAGTTTTGATATATATTAATGCTAAAAATATAAAAATAAACCATGATAATTATATTTTTAAATATATAAAATATCCATGACAATTAATGATAATAATAATAATAATAAGAATGATTGAATACTGAAAAACGAAACAATAAAAGGAAAACTATTAGGCCAAAATTAGGATTTAAAAAAAAAAAATTAAATTACTGATAATTAAATTGATTCAAATTAAATTAAAAGTTAATTAAAATTGAATAATTTTCTAATAAACATAAAATAATTATGTGATAAATAATTATGTTAATCATAACAATGACTGTAATTGTTATTAGTATTATCATTATTTTTATTAATAATAATAATAATAATAATAATAATAATATGCCTTTAAAACAGGCCTATTTCTTTAACATACAAACATTACTACAATATAATGATATTTATATTCTACTTGCAATATGCTAATAAATGTTATTCAAATAAAATTGTGATTCATAAAATTGTCTCTATTTCAGTCATTATTTTTTGGTTTAATTTAAAAAAGGTTTTTATTAAAAATAAATAACAAAATATATATTAATATTAAAATAACACAAACCATGTTAATTATATTTATAAATATAATAAATAAGCATGACAATTAAAAATACTAATAATAAGAAGAATGATTGAATACTAAAAAACAAAAAAATAAAAGGAAAACTATTAGGACAAATTAGGATAAAAAAAATAAAACTACTAATAATTAAATTAAATCAATTTAAATTAAAATGAACTAAAATGTATGAATAATTTACTAATAAACATTAAAAATACTATTAGTAATAAATAATGATGTTAATCATAACAATGACTATAATTATTAGTAGTATTGCTTTAACGTACAAACATTACTACAATATAATCATACATTTTATATGCTGATTGCAATACACAATACAGTTATTAAAATAAAATTGTGATTTAAAAATTGTGGCTCTAGTTCAGTCAATAATAAAACAATAAGTTTTTTTGTTTCATTAAAAATAAAATTTTACATTTAAATTGAAAGTAAATAAATTTAAAAATAAAAATAAAAAGTTCAGTTGTCTATTATCACTAGTGTAGCATTTTTAAAATATGTTTTATTTTATTTTATTTTATTTTATTTTATATCAACATTAAATGCTAAGCTTTTAACTCCATTTTGGTGTAGTTCCAGCATCTACCACCAGGCTAACTGGCAAGGGCTAAGCAGTCCTCTTTGTAATATCTCTATTAATAAAAGTGGAAAAAAGAGAAATTAATTTGATAAGGTGAACTTACAGAGTCAACTTTGCCTTGATTTTTCAGGTGCTCTTTGTAGCTTCTGTCCACATATTCCTCCAGCCTGTGAAGGAAGGAAATATCACAAAACCTCAATATCGGCAGACTCTTACAGCGAATGACGTCACGGTATTCGCAACAAGACATAAATATTTATTCTACACCAGTCAATTTTTAAAAATACACTTCATGCACAACCGGAAAGCATTTAGACTTGATTCCTAAACCTATTTTTCCATCCGTAAATAAAAGACAGTCATAGATAAACTGCGAAGGCCATCTGCACCTCTTTGGCCTTGTGCTGTCGTGCACTTCATTTGTTGCACTGAGTGATTTTTCTGACAGCGAGAGAGTGATTTCACTGCCTGCCTCTCACATTGTTGGCTGTGGCGTTGTTAGGGGCGACCAGTCTGCTAAGGGCTCACCTTGGATCGAGCTCCTTGGCCACTCTTTTAGCTTTGTTCCATTCTTCTCCCTCAATGAATGCATCTATGGCGTTCTTAATGAGGTCCAGGTTGAGGTAGAGCTCAGCAGCCTGAAAAAAAAACAAAAAAACATTTTGTATCTCAATAGGTCCATGGCTCGAGGACGCAGAAGAATAGATGAAGTCTGTGAGCTTTTTGCGCGGTCACATTGCTTTTGTGTCATATACTAAATATACACTCGCACACATGGGCACAGTGAAAGCACCATTTCCTCTCGGTGTGGCGCTCTCAAAACACAATACTTTGAAAGAATAAAAAGCTAGTATTCTGGGGGGATTTTTCAGTATTTGTGCGCAAAATTGCACCTGTGAGGAAAATAAAAAACAAATGTCAATGTCAAATGGAGAGTTTTATATACTAAATGTGATTCCGTACATGAAAAAAAATGAAAGAAACATACCTCGTTGTACTTTCTGAGCTGAATCAGGCGTGGCCCGACGACCTGACTGACGTCCACAGCCTTGTCGTGAGATAAAAATTTAATGGCCAATTCTGCTGCCTGAAGGACATGAAAAGATGAGAAACCCTTTGTGAAAACTAAATGCAACAAAAATTAATTACCTAGGAGCATAAAAACATTTTTCATGTTCAGATATTTCATGTCAACAGAGAAGCTTTTTTTTCTTAAATTAATAATTCTTTAGTCTAATATAATGCTTTGCCGACTTGGCAAAAAAAGACTTTTGCAAGACCTTCAAGCTAAATAATAAACTTAAACACTCACACACACAAAAAAATATTAATCAGTAAAAATGTATACGGGGTGCAGATGAAAATGCAATGTCTAGTCTTCACATGTGAACCTCTGTCTTTGTTAAATAATCAAAACTTTAGTAAAATGCAAATAAGTATAACCTAACATATACATTTACATTTAGTCATTTAGCAGACGCTTTTATCCAAAGCGACTTTCAAATGGGGACAATGGAAGCAATCAAAATCAACAAAAGAGCAATAATAAGCAAGTGCCATGACAAGTCTCAGCTTAACGCAGTACACGTACCAAGGTTTTTTTTTTTTAATTATACAATAAATGAAACAAAAAAATTAGATAGAACAGAAAAACAATAGAGAAAGCTAGTGTGTTTAAAGAAATCAAGCAGTTAGAAAACTAACAGAGTTGCAGTCTAGAATCAAGTGTTTTTTTAAATTATAAAAGAAGAAAACAAACTGATAAAATAGAATTATAATAGACAGTGCTAGGGTCACAGTGCTAGGCTAACAAAGATGGAAGTGATGTGTTTTTAGTCATTTCTTGAAAAAGGAAATCATTTAATCTATAATTTATAAGTGCAAATATAATTGTTTATATAAGTCAAGTTTTCTTGGTGTAATTTTTTAAATAAATAAATATATATTATTATTATTATTATTACTACTATTACTATTATTATTTTGCCTTAATAATAATAATAACTAATGTCTTAAGATATGGATAAATATATATATATTTTAAAAATTATCGCAACAAAATTTTTAAATCTTTTCAAGGGAGATTTTTGGTCCTAAGTGAAAGCTGTACAAATTAAACCATTAATTGTTTTTAAAGTACTCTTTACGGTCAGAACATGACAAACACTTTACGCTTTTGGAGTAGGAGTAGTTCACTTCCAGATCAAAAATTTACAGATAATTTACTCACCCCCTTGTCATCCAAGATGTTCATGTCTTTCTTTCTTCATGATTTCTCTCCATATAGTGGACTTCGATAGTGCCAGTGAGTTTGATCTTCCAAAATGCAGTTTAAATGCAGCTTCAAAGAGCTCTAACTGATCCCAACAGAGGAATACGGGTCTTATCTAGCGAAACAATTGTTTTTCGTTTTTTTTAAATGTACAATTTATATACGTTTTAACCTCAAACGCTCATCTTGTCTAGCTCTGCGTGTACTGTGTTCATGACAGTTAGGGTAGGTCGAAAATCTCCCATCTCATTTTCTTCTCCAACTTCAAAATCATCCTACATCGCTATTTTATCCTTTTTTTCGTAAAGGCCATTTGATCTTCTTTGCATGTTCACTTCTGGGTCAGTACTTCTGCAGCGATGTAGGACAATTTTGAAGTTGGAGGAGAAAATGAGATGGGAGTTTTTCGACCTACCCTAACTGTCTTGAACCGGAATACACAGAGTTCACGCAGAGCTAGACAAGACGAGCATTTGAGGTTAAAAAATAATTATCTTTAGAAAATAATAATCTAATAGAAATCTAATAGAAAATAATAATCTTTAGAAAATAACCAATTGTTTCACCAGATAAGGCCCTCCTTCCTCGACTGGGATCATTTAGAGCTGCACTAAAACTGCATTTCAAAATTGGGGGCACCACTGAAATCCATTATATGGAGAAAAATGCAGAAATGTTTTCCTCAAAAAACATAATTTCTTTACGACTGGAGAAAAAAAGACATGAACATTTCGGATGACAAATGGGTGAGGATGACATTATCTGTACATTTTTGTTCCAGAAGTGAACTTCTCCTTTAACTCACACACAAGCAAGACAAACATAAAAGAAAAGTCGCAATGTCTCAATTCAACTCGACTGAGCAGTTGTTATGTGTACAGGTAAGATATCGGAACATCAAGGAGCACCTGACTGGACGACCTCAGTGCTTTAACAGGAGTGTGACATGTAAAAGCTCTGAAAAAATAAACAGGTGCCAACCATTTAAAATCTTCAAAACAAACAATAAAACCTTTAAATCAATCCTGAAGCAGACAGGAAGACAGTGAAGTGAAGCTAAGACAGGTTTTATCACTTATCACCTAAGGTGCAGTAACATTAACAAAATTTTGCAGACAAAAAAAAGATCAATTGTGTGGCAATATATGAAGCACCGCTCAAACAGAAGTCTTTGTCAAACCAAGTGGCTTTCTATTCATAGAGTAAATTTGCATGACCAGTGGAATCCGATGCAAACTTCCCGGTGGATTTCTACTGAAACTGACTGGATTTTGGAACTTGCTAAAACATTCCTAAAATAATAATGGCTTGAAAAGAATTTACTAAACAACAATATTCTTTATGTTAGAGGACATGGTGACCAGTGAGTCTAGACTTTACCTTCATCCAACACTTCATCAGCAAGTCCATGTTAGACGAGTCCTTCACTTTCAGATAGCAGTCGACAGCTCTGGCATACTCGCCTGTCTGTTCCCACTCCTGAGCCTGCTCAACCATACCTTCCACACCCCTGTAAACACACACACAAATACATTTATTTCTTATGGACCTGTACAACACGTTTACCATTTCCTGCTTTTCATCCACCACTAGTGACGTCATACCACTCATGAGAAGAAAAAAAGCAAAAAGCAGTAAGTATTACCATTTATTAGTGCTGGCTAAATAGTTTGCAGTTCATTTTACTGTGAGAGTTTTGAATAAAGACTTGAAACCCCTATTTATTAAAGGTGTTCAGACTTGAATACTTCAAATCTTGAGATGACCTGGTGGTTAATGACCGTGAAAGCTACATGAAAAACCTTCAGCTTTAAAAAAAAATCTAGTACCATGTTTTGTGCGCTTTAATGTTTAAAAATGAAGGTTTTAAAACTGCACAAAGTGAACTGAATTCCACAGCTGTGAATGCAAGCACTCAACCACTTCCTGCTTCATATTACTGTAAAAAGATTCAGTGCAATGGACAGGCAAAACAAAGCCACATGGCTGAAGGGATACACGTCCTACACCTCTGCCTTTGGAAAGAGATAAACACCTTTGGGATCCTAAAGTGACCGGCAGAGTCAGTTATGAAGCCTACATGGCAGACTCTTGATTGAAAATAGGTTAATGATACAAGAAGCCTATATTACTGCTGAGTGGGCCTTGAACTGACTATGCAAAATGTTTCTCCTTTTCTTCCCAAGGAAGACAGCGAAGAAGGCTTTGATGTTTTCCCACAAGTCATTAAAAATAGGAAAATTATCAGTGGAGACGGATTTGCTGCGTGTCTGCACGTTAATGAGCTGCTCATTATGGATTTAATTTAGGATAAAAAGCTGCCATGTTCTAATAAAGGAGGGAAGCCAAGCAACGAAAAGAGGATCCGAATGTAGTTCAGAGCTGCTAGTTTTTCCGCACAACTGCAGAGCCCTAGTTTCTGAAGAACAATAAACAAGGGAGGATTTTCTGAAATAGCAAATGAGACACATATGAAAGTAAGGCGGGAAAAAAGACACAGATAGTAGAGGAGTTAAAAGAGAGTTCTTTTACCAGTTGCCCTCGCTTTCATATTCCTTTTGAAGGACGCTCAGCTTGCTGGGCAAATAGTCTTTACAGATCCGCATTGCATCAGTCCACATCCCAGCGTCCTGGATAAGAAAAATATGGTTCTTCAAAGCCTGCATAACTTTATATTCATATTTAGCTAATAAGAAGAAATCTTACAGTTGTTCATACAAAACGTTTTATATGCAAATTAACAATTTATTAAAATATAATTGTGATCAATTTTACAGTCTTTAGTTGTTGGCTTTATTCTTGTCATGATTTAAAGTTGTAATCATTTTTAATTTTGTATTTACAATTTAACATGCTAATTCAGTTCAATTACACTATCAGTCAAAAGTTTTTGAACAGTAAGATTTTTTATGTTTTTTAAAGAAGTCTCTTCAGCTCATTAAGCCTACATTTATTTTATCCAAAGTACAGCGAAAGTACAGTAAAATTTTGAAATATTTTTACTATTTAAAATAACTTTTTTTATTTGAATATATTTTAAAATTTAATTTATTTCTGTGGTGTCAAAGCTACATTTTTAGAATCATTACTCCAGTCACATGATCCTTCAGAAATCATTATAATATTCTGATTTGCAGCTCAAATATATTTATTATTATTATTTTGTTGAAAACAGCTGAGTAGAATTTTTTTTTTCTTTGATGAACAGAAAGTTTAGAAGAACAGCATTTATTTGAAATAGAAATCTTTTGTAACATTATAAATGTCTTTATCATCACTTCTGATCAAATTAAAGTATCCTTGGTAAAAAAAAAAGTATTAATTTATATAATTTCTTCTTGGGGTCTATAATTATACTGACTAGCTTTTGAATGATGTAGTGTACAGTGTTACAAAAGCTTTTTATTTCAGATAAATGCTGATCTTTGAATTTTTCTATTCATCAAAGAATCCTGAAAAAATGTACTCAACTAAATATTTATTATTTAAATATTTAAATATTGCTACTAATTATAATAAAAATGTTTCTTGAACAGCAAATCAGCATATTAGAATGGTTTCTGAAGGATCATGTAACACTGAAGTCTGGAGTAATAATGCTGAAAATTCAGCTTTGATCACAGGAATAAATTATATTTTAATACTTTAATATAATAATTAAAATAGAAAACAGATATCTTAAATAGCAAAAAATTGTTAAAAGTATTTACTTTTTTGGCTGTACTTTGGATCAAATAAACGTAGGCTTGGTGAGCAGAGGAGACTTCTTTAAAAAAAATATATATATACTGTTCAAAAACTTTTGACTGGTAGTGTATGTAAAATTAAAAATTAATTATGCAAAAAAAGTCTAAATCTGGAAGGGATTTTTCTAAAAAGAAAAACAATGAAAATTGAATAATAAGAAAACAGTGAGTTTGGAAGGATTTTAGAGTTCAAATTCAGATAAAATGCCATTAAAAACATCATAAATTATCTAAAAACATCTTTTGTGTTTGACCCAAATCACATGGATTTAGAACAAAATGAAGCTAAAGCAAATGACATTTTTGGGTGAACTATCCATTAAACATTTGGTAAAACTTAAAATTCAGAAAGTAGCTACCCTCATACTTTTTAAAAAAAGTTTCATTGTCTATATACAGATTGTGCTTTAAGGACTCTTACTTTGTAGTATTTAATAGCTAGCTCTGGCCTTTGGGCCCTGAGCAGGAAGGCCTCAGCTTTTTGGAATTCCTTCTGGTCAAAACAGAACTTGGCCTGGCTCACTAGAATATCTGCCACACTTTCCGGATCATGAGCCTCTGCCACTCTCTGGGCATTACTCCAGTCCTTGTTATGGACGTGCCTGCAATAGAATTAGAGTCACGATCACGCATATGTTAAAAATTATTTTTAGAAATTCTATGATAAAATGTATATAGAATAACCACATAATAAATCCTCAAATCCTCAAAACAAGATTAATTAACTTGCATGGGACAAAAGGATAATATTAGAATAGGCAAAAATTTCCGCAGGGCAATGTTTTTCAGTTCCTTTTTCTGATTTCATTGTTTTTTTTAAGCATAAGCTTTAGTAATGTTTGTTTATACTAACAAACGAAAAATAAGATCATTTACAATATGATTTCTTGGTGTCATCACATCATCATCAGCTCACTGCCACTGTAGCAGCAAAGTGGTAGCGTACCATACCTCCATGAGATTTACAAATCAAACACGCTCAATCCCAGTGCCACCTGCTTCCAGATACTCATTGCTTTTAATGTGAGAAACTGCATGAAATCTACCAGTAATCCATGGACACAAAAAGTTCTCAAGTGCTGCAATCCCCCCTATAGAGTGGTCTCTGTATTCTGGGGTAGGAAAGTGTGATATAAAAGCTCACTCACATTAACACAGCCTCCTTGGGTTTCCCGGCTTTGATGAACTCAGTCTCAGCCTCATTGAATTTGCCCTTAAAAGTTTAAAATTACAATTATGCTGTGCACAATGCAATCATTAACAACGAGAATAATAAACTTTTAATAAGAATACGATTAAAAACCATGTAGGTCTGTCTTAGAGTAACTGTAGTATGAGTGTAGAGTAATATGTCATAATAACAACATTTTCAAAATGTCATAGCTTTAGACTACTTTGATTACATATTTGTGCAGTCAGAATTATTTTTTTTTGCCCACTAGCTACATTGGCTAGAGATTGACAAATATTTTTACCAGCAAGTTTTTGCCAATATTTTTAAAATATTTTTTATTTTATAAAATTATATTGTTATACAAAATATTACATTTATTTATAATTATTATTTGTATTTATATTGATTATATTCATTCAAATAAGCCTGAAGAAAAAATACAAAAGCAATAAATATTCACACTGGAGTCTGCATTATAAAGACCAAATCAGACATAAGAGTGAAAAAACCCCAGTATAATTTGTATGCACAGCCCCAACCTTCAAAGTGGACCATTTTAGTTTTCTTTGTCTATTTCACATTCATACTTGCATTTGGCTGGAGCCACAGACATTAAAAGTGTAGAAAAAAAGGAATAATTTCTCCCCAGTCAGTAATACCTGGTCCTCGAGGAACATGGCATTTTTGAGATGAATATCAGGAATCTTCTGTTTCATAGCGAGTCGGGCCAACTCAAAGGCAAAGTCAAATGCACTAAAGACGACAAAAAAAGTTTTGTTATAAAGTAAATAAAGGCAGATTTTACTATTGCATTGGTTAATTGTTGTTTGCATGCACCAATTATACATGAAAAGAGTAGGACACTATTAAAGAGATAGCTCACCCAAAAATTTAAATTCTGTCATTAATGATGCACCTTGATGTTGCACCAAACCCGTAAGACCCTCGTTCATCTTCAGAACACAAAGATATTTTTGATGAAATCTGAGAGCTTTCTGACTCTGCATAGACAGCAATGCAACTACCATGTTCAAGGCCCAGAAAGGTAGTAAGGACATCATTAAAATTGTCCATATGACATCAGTGGTTATGAATGTTATGAAGCTACGAGAATACTTTCTAGGAGCAAAGAAAACAAAAATAACAACTTTATTCAACAATTTCTTCTCTTCCACGTCAGTCTTTGACGTGCATTCATGAGAGAACCACAAGGTATACATGTATTTTATTTTAACAACATCCTTACTACCTTTTTGGGCCTTGAACATGTCAGTTGCGTTGCTGTCTATGCAGGACAGAAAGCTCTCGGATTTCATCAAATCTTAATTTGTGTTCTGAAGATGAATGAAGGTCTTATTTGGAACAACATAAAGGTGAGTAATTAATGACATAATTTTCATTTTTGATTGAACTATCCCTTTAAATCCTAACACTGACTTGGCAGAAACTTACTAGTTATCAGCTGCAAAGTCAATGGCATTCTCCAGAAAGCCAAACTTGTTGAGCAGCTTAACTGCTGCCTCTCCTCCAAGACTTTTTGCCCACAGATAGGCCACTTGCTTATGGGCACTGGCTCCTCCATGAGTTTTCGCTATCTGTTGCAAAGACACGAAGAGGAACTCTGAATCTTTGAAACTCTATGTTCTATATGTGACCCCGGACCACAAAATCAGTTATAAGAGTCTATTTTTGGAAATTGAGATTTATACATTATCTGAGAGCTGAATAAATTAGCTTTTCATGGATGTATGGTTTGTTAGGATAGGACAATATTTGGTCGAGATACATTTGAAAATCTGGAATCTGAGGGTGCAAAAAATCTAAATATTGAGAAAATCGCCTTTAAAGTTGTCCAAATGAAGTTCTTAGAAATGCATATTACTAATCAAAAATTACATTTTGATATATATATGGTAGGAAATTTACAAAATATCTTCATAGAACTTGGTCTTTACTTAATGATTTTTAGCATAATTTTGACCCATATAATGTATTTTTGGCTATTGCTAAATATACCCGTGTGACTTAAGACTGGTTTTGTAATCCAGGGTCACATATCATATCAATTCAAGTGTCTTATAAGACCATGTAGTGTGCACACACACCCGATAAGCTTCTTCCCACATATCACTGACTCTGTACATGTTTACGGCAGCTTTCCAGTCCTGACCCTCTAGGTAGTGATACTCCGCTTCCTGAAACCTGGATTCAGCCTCTAGCTCCTGTGATAAACACAGCACACAGCACTCAGACCATGTGAAGGATCTACTGTGCAATAACAAGACAAAACTGCACCACAGGAGATTTGGGTCAAATGTGTTTTATAACAAAATGTGAATAGGAAGAATAAAAGAATGATACAAATGTTCTCTTGAACCTTGGCCAGGTGAATGTGCGTTTCCTGCAGCAGGTCTTTGTGATGAACAGCAACTAAACGGATCATGTCATCGTACATTTTGTTCTTTTTGTACATGGTGATGGCCAAGTCCGGTTCATCTACTGTGGTAAAAAGCCTAAAGAGAGAGGATGCAGAAGTTCACTTGCAGAATAAAAATTTCCTGATTATTTACTCACCCCATGTCATCCAAGATATTCGTGTCTTTCTTTCTTTAGTCGAAAAAAATTAAGGTTTTTGAGGAAATCATTCCAGGATTTTTTCTCCATATAGTGGATTTCAATGGGAGCCAACGGGTTGAAGGTCCAAATTGCAGTTCCAATGTAGCCTCAAAGGGCTCTACACAATCCCAGCTGAGGAATAAGGGTCTTATCTAGCAAAACAATCTGTCATTTTCTAACAAAAAATAAAAATGTATATACTTTTTAACCACAAATGGTCATCTTGCATTAGCTCGACTTCACGCACTACATAGTCACATTGGAAAGGTGGAAGTACTGACCCAATGTTTACAATAAAAAAAAATAAAAAAAAACGTGCAAAGAAAATCAACCGGCCTTTACAAAGAAAAAAGCAAAAACAATGATGTTGGACGATTTTGAAGTTGGAAAAAAAATGAGATTGAGTTTGTCGCACTACCCTACCTTTTTGAACCAAAGTACGTTAACTTGATTACATAATGCGTGAAGTTGCGGAAGCGCATCACAAAAGTAGTGCAAGATGAGCATTTGTGGTTAAAAAGTATAGAATTTTTTTTTTTTGAAAATTACCAATCGTTTCACCAGGTAAAATCCTCGGCTGGGATTGGTGGAACCCAGCTGCACTGAAACTGCAATTTGGACCTTTAACCCGTTGGCTCCCATTGAAGTCCATTATATGAAGAAAAATACTGAAATGTTTTCCTCAAAAAATCATTTCTTTTTGACTGAAGAAAAAATGAAAGACATCTTGGATGACATGGGAGTCAGTAAATTATCAGGATTTTTTTCCTTAGCAACTTATGGGAACTAATCATTAATTTTAAATGTGCTTCAAATGTGACTGAAATCTCAAACATGTTCATAACCCAGTCAAAAACAAAGGTCAGATTGGAAAAACAACAGTGTGTGTATGTGTATGTTTTTACCTTTCGGCTTCTTTGTACTTCCCCTCTTTCTCTAACTCTTGTGCTCTGCTGATGTAGAGGGCAGACACATCCTCTTGTGACATGCACTTCACAGCAAGCTGTGTAGAAGACGGACAAAGAGAACAAGAGATGGGAATGGAATGATACATAATAATTAAAATGTAAATTGTTGATGATTAGTAATAATTAAAATGTAAATTGTTCATGATTTGAATGAAGAAAAAAACAACTGCAGTTGTGTTCTCAGCTTCCATCCATCCAATTTATAATTACTACTACACACTGATTTATTAGCATGTTGCTATGCAATTGCTAGTGTTTTTTGTGGTTGCTAGGCGGTTGCATATTGGCCAAATCCAAAAGTAAATCCAAAAGTAAATCTGAGAGACATACGGCATTTAATCATACACCAAAATACTGGCACTAAACATACAGCTATTATTAATGAATGTATAATTTATCAATATCTTATGCACAATGTGACACTGACCTTATGAGCTTGCTCCCATCGCCCAGCCTGAGTGTACATATCTATAGCGTCTTTGGTATGATCACCCTTTACAAATAGGCGTTCTGCCACCTGCAGTTAAGAGAAACTACATTAGCCAACAAAGATTCAAACCCAGATCATATTTTTAGAAATGTGAGACCATTTGTTAATATTTGACAGCTGAAATGTTTTTTGTTTGTTTTTTTTTTTACCTCAAACTCCTGTACAGAAGCATAGTGCTGAGCTATTTTCAGGTAATATTTGGCAGAAGTTTTGTCCTCCTGTAGCTCCAATATGTGCAATGCTTTCTTCCACTGGCGTGCTGCGATCGCTGCCTCTATGGCCTTGGTGGAACGTCTTTAACGGAGGAAATGATAAAGTCAGGTAAGGACAAATAAAATGACAAAATAAAATTAAAACATGGCATTAAAACATTAAGTATAAAAGTTTGGGGTCGGTAATATATTTTAATGCCTTTGAAAGAAGTCTCTACATTTATTTGATCAAAAATATAAAAGCAGTAATACTGGTAAATATTACAATTTAAGATATTTTATAGACAATTTAATATATTTTAAAATGCAATTTATTTCTGCGATGGTAAAGCTGAATTTTTAGCATCATTACTCCAGTATTCAGTGTCACGTGATCATTCAGAAACCATTATAATATGCTCATTTGGTACTCAAGAAACATTTATTATAATTATCACTGTTGAAATCAGTTGTGCTGCTGCTGATTGTTTTGTGGAAAATGTGATTTTTTTTGGACTCTGTTGAATAAGTTCGAAAAAATTTATATGAGATAGAAATCTTTTGTAACATTCCAAATGTTCAAAAGAACATTCAAAAGAACAGCAATCATTCTGCAACATCTTTTGTAGCATAATAAATGTTTTTATTGTCACTTTCGATCAATATAATGCATCCTCGCTGAATAAAATGAAACTTACGATCAGTGGCAATGAAGTAAAAACGAAATTGAAAATGTTGTTTTTCTATTTTCTAACTATAATAGTCCTGATCTATAGAGGTTTGTTACTTTAGAAACTCACCCGGCTTCTATGTAATGGTTGATAGCAGCATCCATCTGTTTCTGCTGCACTAGGTAGTCACCCCACACTTCCTCCAGCCTTACAACTTCTGCAGGAAAGGCAATGCGAGCCAGATCCACCGCTGTGGAAGCACAATGCAATCAGCAGAGGTCAATGAAGGCAATGCATCTATAACTCTGATGCTTTGCATTACAACCACTGACTTATTGTTCCAATTGTAATGTAACACCCTATTCTGATTGATCTTGCCAGGTAGGCTCACCTTTCTTAAAAGCATTTCCTTTGCGGTAGCACTCCAAGGCTCTCTGATTATTTCTTGTCCTTTCAAACAGGTCGCCTGCCTGTTGAGTTTAATAATAGTTAAAATAATGAACAATTAGAAGTAAAACAATTTCCCTTTCAAATCTGTGAAACGATACCAGTGCGAATGGTTCTGCCAATCATTTGAAAGTTATGAATGTATGGAAGTTAACAGTTGTCATCTTGTCAAGCCAAATACCGCCGTCGTAGGTCAAACTCACCCTCTCATAAAACTCTCCTTTGATGAGCGCAGCAGTAATGCGGCTGATGACGTCATGGCTTGCTAAGAGCTCGTCTCTGCTCATGGCTAGCCAGGCCGCTTTGGCAGGAAGTCCTGCTTTCAGATAGAGGTTAACAGCACCAGTGAAGTCTCCTTCGTTCTCCTTCACCTCACCGGCTTTCTCATTCTGATTAGTCTCCATTAGGTAAGAATAGTAACTGCGTCTCAAGTTGTCTAACTCTGGGTGGCCCTTCAAGGGGTAAACACATTTAATATTAGCAAAAAGCTGATTTTGCAGCCTCACAGACAGCTGCTAAATGCAAATAATATAAAATGCATAACCATAGCATTGTGCATATTTAAGGTAGCAACATAAAAAGGCTTATCAGCTTTTATAAGGGATGAGAAAATAGTGTGAAAACATGGTTAACATAAGTTATGTGATATGCCTTCATCCTCAAAAAAACATGAACAAAACTTCACAAGTTTAATGAAAATATGACCAAGACGAAACCATCGAAATTCAAGAGACATTTAGAATCCAGACACACAATTTTGAATACTGTTGCAGTTCATGGTATTATTGCAATGGTAGGAATGGATAATAGTAAATTGCAATATTCGATTTTTAAAGACATTTTGTTTACTTGTGTACAATAAACAGTTCTGGTTCAATGTTGGATCACTAATTGAGTTCCAATGTATCTAGGCAAGACCTGTTGAGAACCCCTGTCTTAGGCTAAATAAGACAAAAAATGTGGACTGGAGGTTATGAATATTTATGATATTGTATGTAAAAACAGATATTACCTTCGCCTCTGCCACTGCAATACATTCATCCCACATGTGAATCTCCTGGTACATTTCCATCACTTCATCCACCGCATTCTGCAGAGTTACAGTAATATTACTCACAGCAATCGAGATATAACCATCTCAGCTCTTTTGCTCCCACGTATGAACTGTCCAAATGTGATTTTTTTTAAACTCAATTGGCAAATAGATTAAAAAAAAAAAAACTGTGCAAAATACTTTTTAGAGATCAATTAATAATAATTATTTTCTTAATTATTTTTTAATTTAAATTTTTAGTTTTTACTTATTTTATTGTTAAATGTAACATTTATTTAATTTTTAAACATGGATTAAATAAACAGTTCTAAAACATGTCTGTTTATTTTTTTTGTTAATTTATTTTATATTTATTTGAATTTAATACACTTGTACTTTTAAAGGGATAGTTCACCCAAAAATAAAATTTCTGTCCTAAATTGCTCACCCTCACGTCATTCCAAACCAATAAGACATCGTTTCATCTTCTGAATACAACTTAAGATATTTTTGATGAAATACAAGAGCTTCCTGACCCTACATAGACGGTACTACCACGTACAAGGCTCAGAGGGTAAACTATCCCTTTAAGTGGCACTCCTACTTGCTACCATCAGAAACTATTCTTTACCTGTTCCATGTAATACATCTCTGCAAGCTTAAAGTTCTTATCCAGCATGGCCAGTCGTGCTTTCACCTGGTAGTGGTCTGTACCATCACCACCCTACAGGACAGAATATCACATTTAAGTACAAGTACAACAATAGAAAATGTCCATTCTACAAGTGTAGACATGATATTAGAGTTGCTACAGGTTGAAGACCTGCACTACATACATATTCCTTTGAGACTGCATCTGCAATTTTGTTGGTCTCATTTAGGAATCGAGCTTTGGACACATCCCCAAGGGCTGCAAAACACCTGCAGGAAAACCCAACAGCATCTCAGAAGAGAAACAGCCAATAACATTACATGCAGTTTAATTTCAAATTCGACCACAAATGCTGCAATAAGTTGGGGCATTTAGGCTGGACAGCACTGAACGGTCATGATCAGTTGTCAGAAAGAGTACCAGTCAATTCTTTCATTTGAATTCTCCTTCACGGTCAGACCACTTTTTGCTTTATGCAGATAAGCCTATATGTAACAAACCAATCCTGCATTATTAAAGCCCCTCTAATTTAAATTCCAGCTTCAACCCCTCTTAAAAATGCTTATACAGTGAAAGGAAAAATCTAAACATGCTTACTGCCTCCTACAGCGACTGGATGTCTTTTTAAGAGGACCTTTGGTGCTTAGTGCTAAAGCTTTTATCCTCCCGCACAAGCTCAGGTGAAGGGTTTTTTGCTCTTTTGCACCAGATTACACACATTTTTCTTTAGGCGGAATATTATCCGAGACACATTTCAGCATTTAAAGTGTAAAACGCAGAGCAGCTGTCCAGAATAGCAGCTTTCTTTAAGGTTCATTTGACTAATGCTTTTACCATGCATTAAACATTCACTGCTATATGCAAAATAGTGTTTCTTTCCTTAAATGGAAACATTGCTGTTTTAAAGATAGTTTTGAGGTCTTTTCCTATAGTACAATTCAGAATATATTAAAGAAGACTCCTCATATATTTTTATTTTCATCCCCTGAGATCAATTTATAACTGACGGCGCCCATTCACTGCAGAGGATCCTTTTTTTTAATCATGTAGTTCTTTTGTAGTGCCAATTAGATGCATATTAAGAACAAATAAAAATAAAAAGTGCAAAAATAAATACAGCAATACTATTAATAGAATGAAAGAATCATTAAGAAAGAAATAGGATTGTGTTTACGTAATCATGTGAAAGGTGTTTTTTTTCTATTGTCAGTATAAGGGCTTTAATAATATGTTTATCTGCCTGTGTCTGCACAGTCTTTGGATAGGTGTGTGTTGGTAAACAATAAAATAAAATATTCTTGAATGGGTTTCTTAAAGGAGAGGACCACTTCCACAACAAAGATTCACATATGATGTACTCACCCCCTTGTCATCCAAGATGTTCATGTCTTTCTTTCTTCAGTCGTAAAGAAATTAAGTTTTTTGAGGAAAACATTTCAGGATTTTTCTCCATATAATGGACTGCTATGGTGCCCCAATTTTGAACCTTCAAAATGCAGTTTAAATGCGGCTTCAAACGATCCCAGTGCGGTTGTAAATGACCCCAGACGAAAAAATGGTCTTATCTAGATCGGTTATTTTCATAAAAATAATACAATTTATATAATTTTTAATGTCAAAGAAATGTTTTAATTAAAGTTTAACTGATTAGTTTTTAGCCCTTCAAATATCATAATATCAAAAAAACAAATTTAAGAATGTAAGAAATGTAAGTCATGTAAGAAATTTGTCACCTATAATTGTAAGTATCCAAGCACTGAATGATATGACCCTATGTCAATTTTGCAACTTTAAAACTGTCCTACTTGTATCCAAGGATGACGGCCTTTTGTAAAATTTACAGGAACGCTACGCTTTTTTTGAAAATAGGCTCATTTTCCAACTCCTCTAGAGTTAAACAGTTGAGTTTTACCATTTTCAAATCCATTCAGCCGATCTCTGGGTCTGGCGGTAGCATTTTTAGCACAACTTAGCATAGATCATTGAATCAGATTAGACCTTTAGCATCTCGCTCAAAAATGTTTCAATATTTTTCCTATTTAAAACTTGACTCTTCTGTAGTTACATTGTGTACCAAGAATGATGGAAAATAAAAACTCGCCATTTTCTAGACCAATATGTCTAGGTACTATACTCTCATTCCAGCGTAATAATCAAGGAACTTTGCTGCTGTATCATGGGTGCAACAGGCGCAATGATATTACGCAGTGCCTGAAAATATTCTCCCTGTGCAAGTAGGTGGTCACATTGTTTACGTTGACAGAAGTTTGCCTATTTTCAGGTGCTGTGTAATATCATTGCGCCTGGAGAGACATATCGGTCTAGAAAATCGCAACTTTTCATTTTCTGTCAGTCTTAGTACACAATGTAACTAGTTTTAACTAAGTTTTAAATAGGGAAAATATCAAAACTCTTTGGTCATTTTTGAGCGAGATGCTAACGGTCTAATCAGATTCAATGATCTATGCTAAGCTATGCTAAAAGTGCTACCACCAGACCCGGCGATTGGCTGAATGGATTCAAAAACGGTAAAACTCAACTGTTTAACTCTGGGGGAGTTGGAAAATGAGCCTATTTTCAAAAAAAAAGTGGAGTGTTCCTTTAATAGAGGAAGTTAAATAAAAAATGATGCTGAGATGATCTGTAAAGAAATTCAAAGAAACTACAAGAATTTTTAATTCCGTCATACTGGTTCCTAGTTGTCAAGGTTAGACACATGATTCGGTTGGCTATGCTGAAGTCATCGCAGCAGTAGCTGAGTCATAGAGGTGGGTGGACTGTCTTGCTTGTCTAACCTCTCAGCGATGTGGAGCTGCTGTGCCTCTAGGGAGAGTTTACTCAGAGTCTTCCACATGGCCTCTGTCTCTGCTGACATCTCCAGGGTCTCTAGGAATGCTGTAGCTCTGCGCACACACACATACATGTCACATACAAGTCCAGCTATGAATAAGGATGCTTACATAACTTAAAGGCATAGTTCACCCAAAAATGAAAATTCTGTCATCAGTTACTCACCCTGCTGTATGACTGGTTTGTGGAACACAAAAGAAGATTTTTCAAAGAATGTATGCTCTATTGTATGAACAAAAACTTCTCTCTCATTTCTCAAATTACGTACTTCGTATGTTCCATGTGAATGACAGGAATTTTCATTTTTGGAATTATCCTTTTAAGCAGCACAAGTTTAAATGTGTGCTAATCCATGTTTATTGCAGGTGGATGTGGTGTTTATTTTGTTGTTTTATACCTGTAGTAGTCACCATCATCAATGGCTGTGCCAAATTCAATCAGCCCTTCATCCAGTGTGTAGGAGACCGAATTAACCCCTTCAGTCACAATGACTTCAGTTTTGCCACTGGATCTCTCCAGGTCCACAATATCACCCTGTCACAACACAAACTCACAATTAAATTCACATTCGACTCAAACAAGAAACTGAAACAATAAGTAGCAAATTCATTAAAAAGTATTTTAGCAAAACTTCTGCATCTTATTCACCTTCAGTCCATCATACCACATTATACCATAAGTTTTTCTATTGATGGCTGCAATAATTTGTTGAAATATGATTAAAATATGATTTCTCTCCATATAGTGGACTTCTAAGTTGCCTGCGATTTTGAACTTCCAAAATGTAGTTTCAATGCAACTTCAAAGGGCTCTAAACGATCCCAGCCAAGGAAAAAGGGTCTTATCTAGCGAAATAATCGGTCATCTTTTGAAAAAAAAAGTCTAATTTATATATTTTTTAACCTGAAAAATGCTCACTTCGTCTAGCTCTGCGTGAACTCTGTGTATTCCGGTTCAAGACAGTTAGGGTAGGTTGAAAAACTCCTATCTCATTTTCTTTTCCAACTTTACCTTTTTTGTAAAGGATGTTTGATCTTCTTTGCATGTTCAGTTTTTCGACCTACCCTAACTGTCTTGAACCAGATTACACGGAGTTCACGCAGGGCTAAACAAGAGAGCAGCTGTGGTTAAAAAGCATATGAATTGTAATTTTTTTTTAGAAAATAACCAATCGTTTTGCTAGATAAGATCCTTCTTCCTCGTCTGGGATCATTTAGAGCCATTTGAAGCTGCATTTAAACTACAATTTGGAAGTTCAAACTCGGGGTCACCATGGAAGTCCACTATATGGAGAGAAATCATATTTTAATCATAGTCAACAAATTATTGCAGCCATCAATAGAAAAACTTATAATGTGGTATGATGGACTGCAGGTGAATAAGATGTAGAAGTTTCGAAAACAAAAAAAAAAAACAATTTCTTTGCGACTGAAGAAAGAAAGACATGAACATCTTGGATGACAAGGGGGCGAGTACATTATCTGTAAATTTTTGTTCTGGAAGTGAACTCCTATAATTGATCAAAAGTAAAAGTAAAGACATTTGTTATGTTTCAAAGATGTTACAGGATTAATATTTGCTTTCACTGGAGTAAAATTAAGATATTTTTGATGAAACCTGAGAGCTTTCTGACCCTGCATTGACAGCAACACTACAACTATTCAACAATTTCTTCAACAGATTTGCATTAGCAGCACCACACCCATGCAAAGAAATTGTTGAATAAAGTTGTTATTTTTGTTTTCTTTGAGCACAAAAAGTACTCTCGTAGCTCCGTTAACATTACGGTTGAACCACTGATGTCATATGGACTATTTTAACGATGTCCTTACTACCTTTTTGGGCCTTGAACTTGTCAGTTGCGTTGCTGTCTATGCAGGGTCAGAAAGCTCTTGGATTTCATCAAAAATATCTTAATTTGTGTTCAGAAGATGAACAAAGGGTTTGGAATGACATGAAGGTGAGTAATTAATGACAGAAATATTCATTTTTGGGTAAACCCTTTATCCCTTTAAATACCATAGACAAGACACGCAAATAAAATCACTGTTAACCTCAGCTCACCTTGAGAGGAAACATTGTGACTCTCTCCGGGCTGTCGATGGTGTACCAAACACACAGGTTTCCTCTATTCTGGGCCACAACTACATCACTACCCGGTACCCACTGAACATAAGGACAGAAACTCAGCATGGTGCTCTTCACACTACTCTCAATGTCATACAGGTGGAGCTGAATGTGGAGAAAGAGACAGAAGTGACAAATCATTCCCCTTTTTTTACGTGATTTTAGAGTTTAAATAACAACGTTCGCCCTTACCCGGAGTTTCTTGTCCCTAAAAAGCAATTTACGGCCCGTTTCATTCAGCTCCAGCCAATCTATCTTGGAGTCATGGCTTATAGTGCCCAGATTATACCCACCCACCAGGTCCACTGAGAAAAACAGGAAGAGAAAGGGATTATGGGAGATGGATGCAGCAAATACCAGATGCAGATTCTTCTCTGTTGATCCAAGACCAGAATTAAAGCATTATGGTTAAAACTTTTAAACCGTAAGAGGCTTTTGAACAACGTTTTTTTTAAAGACCGGATGAAGTATTTTCCGTCAAAAAAAATATTCTAGAACAACCAGAATGATAAAAATTTGGAGATGGCTGCCACGAACGTCACCGTACACACACTCGTACACAAAGACATGCAGCAAAAACGGAGGCACTGCCTTTCATACAGACCCCGAACATCCGTGCCCTAACAAAAACAAATCAATGGGTCTTTCATGAATCACGTTCTGTGACGCTTCCCTGCATTTCTGGCTCTTTGTTCACAAATAACTATTCTGATGGGAAGCATCACTTATAGAGGAGGGTGAGGGGGGGAGAAGGAGAGGAAAAACACTTTCCAATTTGCACTTTCTGAACAGGTTTTAAGCACATGGATCAGTGAGGGGGAAAAGCACTCTGCTGTCTGTCAGAGGAAAATAAATTGGATGAAAGTTGTTTCTCATTTTCACCACCTGAAGAAGAAACAAGGCAAGCAGGACAGAGGGAGCATGCCAGGACTTAATTAGCACAGGAAGTGGTCAGAACCGTGGCAGATGGCTGGCGGTAGCTGGTGAAGGAGAGGGCCGTGACGACGACGCAGCAGGGCCGCCGTCTAATTGAAAGGTAATGTCCGAACCAACTCAACGTCAACACACCTTCCGTATGTCCCTCAAATGATCCTCTCTCCATGGAATCATATAACGGGTCATATGGAGAAGGTGTTCCATTTAGAGCGGAAACAGATGATTATGCAATCAATTCCACAGATGACGTTGTTTCATTAAGCTGTTGATCACAACAGTCTGAGACTCCTTTGTGAGCTAGTGTGATTATAATTCCATATAATTTAGTGCATTATTGCATTCAATCAATTGGCTAAATGTCTAAAACAATCTTTAAATCACCCAGGATGTGCAAAACTCAGCTATAAGAGCAGGAAGACGTGATGAATCTAAACTTTCAAAATTTTGTAAATAATAAAGAGAGAGTATCCTGGGCAATAACTCACCAATAGCAATGGTTTTTATGTCAATCAGGTAAGCCAACTTTTTGTTGTCCTCCACTCCCCTCTGCTTTCTCTCATTCAGACGCACACTGCAAACACAAACACACAAACCGAGGAATAAACACTTCCTGTGGGTGCTGAGGGACCTGTCAGTGCTCCATCAAGAGGAACCAAGCACCGCGTTCTGACAGCACCTGACAGGCTTTATACATAAATGCTGATTTGTGATGACTAGGTCTGCTCACTAAGAGTCAGCCAGAATGACAGTACCAGGATAACTGGGAAATCAAAGGTAAATTACACCATCTAGTGGTCAGTGTTAGACATGACTTTTTTTAATGGGCCTTTAATGTATCCATATTTTTAATGCATTATTACATAGAATTATTAGTAGATTATGTACTAAATATACAAAATGATAATGAATATTTATAGAAATTATTTATTGGAAAAGGAATATATATATACACTACTAGTCAAAAGTTTCTGAACAGCAAGATTTTTAATGTTTTTTGAAGAATTCTTTTCTACTCACCAAGCCTGCATTTTTTGATCCAAAATACAGCAAAAGTAGTAATATTGTGAAATATTTTTACTATTTAAAATAACTGATTTCTATTTAAATATATTATATAACTATATTATATTATAATTTTTTCTTGTGATCAAAGCTCAATTTTCAGGATCATTACTCCAGTCTTCAGTGTCACGTGAACATTCAGAAATCATTCTAATTTACTGATCAAGAAACATTTTATTATTATTATTATTATTATTATCAATTTTTAAGAATTTTTGGATGAAAGATCCAAAAATATTTATCTGAAATATAATGTTTTTTAACATTATACGCTACACCATTCAATAGCTTGCAGTCAGTATAATTTTGGGGGGTAGGGGGGATTATAGAGATATATATATATATTTTTTTTTATTTAGCTTATAAGCTTATTTAGCTTATTTAGCTTTTTATTTCAGATAAATGCTGCTCTTCTGAACTTTCTATTCATCCAAGAAACCTGACCAAATTTTACTCAGCTGTTTTCAACAGAATAATAATAATAAATGTTTTTCTGAGCAGCTAATCAGAATATTTGAATGATTTATGAAGGATCGTGTGACTGGAGTATAATGCTAAAAATTCAGATTTGAAATCACAGGAAGATATTATATTTGAAAATATATTCAAATAGAAAACAGTTATTTTAAATAGTAAAAATATTTCAGAATTGTAGAGCTTTTGCTGTATTTTGGATCAAATTAATGCTGGCTTGGTAAGCAATAGAGACTTCTTTAAGAAGATATTCATTTCATTTATAATAACATTTTTAATAGAAAAAGTCATTACAAAGGCAAAGAAGATTTTTATTTATTTTTTTTTTTTTGATGAATAATTGTAAAAACAAATGTAGCTATAAAAAAAGTAAATCATTTTGAAGTTACTTTGCCATGGCTTTTAAAATGGCTTTTGCATTCCAAAGTAATTCAAAATAGCAGACCTGATGAGGTGTGGGTTCATAAACTCTGTCCTTACAGATCCCAGGATTTCATTGCTTCCGTATTCCACCAGCGCCAGCTCTCCAGCGTTGAAAATCATGCACACCTACCCAGAAATATAGCAATTTACAATTAGACAGCAATGACTTTAATTATATCAGCCAGGTTTCATGAATCATTAAACCCAGTTGTTTTCCCTTTGCACCATTCTCATAAATGACTGAGGCATTTTAATAACACACAATAACACAATAAAAAACACTGTACCATTTCATTTTCAAAGAAAAACTTTTCATTTCCCCCGGACCCCTGCCACGCCACCTGTAATGGGAGAGTGATGTTGTTTACTGAAGTACAACATGGTCATCAACTTTTGCTTTCCACTACATTACACAGAAAGAAGCAGAGGCAAAGAGACACCACAGCCAAGGCCCTTCACTATTATCCTGTTTGTCACACTGAACTTTCTTCCAACTCCCATAAGAGCACTTTGGAAACTCAATTAAACATGGATTAACACAGTGAACCATGACAGTCCTTGAACTTTTAATTAGACATTTTAAACCTTGGTCCATCCAGTGGAGGCACTGAATCTGTTGCAATATGAGAAAACTTGTCCAGAGACATTAAATACAGACTGTTTTATCTGAACAGAGACTGAACGATCAAGAATTGTACAAAAAAAAAGAAATAAAACAACTGTAAATAATCAAACAAGTCCAATCTAGACATCGTACCTCACTTAATTTGTTGGATACAAGGTCTCCCAGCAGCAGTGTGTCAGAGGTGTGAGCCACAAGATATCGATCCTTCCCCATGACTTTCACCTCATCTATCTCATAACCATACTGAGATTTCAGCACCACTCGTGTGCCAGTGGACAGATTCTTCACAATCACCTAGGAGGATTCAAAAAACAAGGTTTTAGAACATCCAGTTTGTAGAATGCAAACAAAATTCAGAATAAGAAGCACTTCTGAAATGAATGCAAATGTGCACTTTAAATATCTATTGCTCACTTGACTTAATCCTACGTATGTCATCTCAAATTTGTTCTTGTAAATACTCCTCCGAAGACAGCAGTCAAACAACTCGACTCCTCCACATAGTGTGCCCTGCAATTTAGAGATGCAATTAGACATCATCTTCAGTTGCACAAAGTAGCAAAGCTGCACCTTAACATCACTGAACCACTGTTTCTTTTGTTTTTGTGGTCCCACTTATATCTTTGTAATTGTAAACATCTTGCAGACAAACTTACAAGCAGAAGTGTATATGTGGGATTCCATATATTTTCAGGATTATTGTGCCAACAGAAAACTTTGCTTTAGTGTGCACATGTTTCTATACATGAACAGAATAAAGACAATCTGAAAAACATTTTGAAATCTTTATGAAATTGGCCATCCAGACTGACCACGGAAAGTCGAGAGCCATCTTTCTTCCAGGACAGAGCTGTGATGGTGTACAGGTTTGGAATCTCTTTGGGAGAAGCTTCATCCCATGTGCCTTTTCGAGGACTCCAATTGAAAACTCGCAACCTGAAGAAAAACAATTTCGCATAAGAGATACATCATGACATTGCCAAAATATTTTTGTTTTCTGTTTAATGTTCAGCTTTCTCACCTGTCGTAGCTTCCCACGACTATGGACTGGCCACTGGGGCTAGATGCTGCCACTGTGAATTCCTTTTCGGAGCGATCTCGGCTGTAATCGAATGTCTGAAGTATGTGGCCCTCTCTTCCATATGCCACAATCTTCTTATCGCATCCAGCCACAATAATACTGTTGGTGCCCCATGCCAGGGCGTACGGTGGGCATGCGTGAGTCAACAGTTTGCCCTTTAAACAATCAGAGCAAATGTATATTAAATAATCAGTCATTTAAGCACATGCACAAAAAAAAAAAAAACCATTTTATTTAAATTACGGATGTTATGTTTTAAATACATTACCTGAGATTCTCCAGATCCTTCATCATCAAAGAAGTAGCGAACAACTGTTCCATCTGCATGACCCGAGAGGATTCCCTTCCCTGAGACACTGGGGAAATGGACCAAGGGAGATAAACAGTGTTATACCGAAGTTACTAAAACTAAAATAAAAATAGCAGTCAAAAGTTTTTGAACAGTAATATTTTTAATGTTTTTTAAAGAATACTCTTCTGCTCACCAAGCCTGCATTTATTTGACCTAAAATACAGCAAAAGCAGTAATATCGTGAAATAATTTTACTAGTTAAAATAACTGCCTTCTATTTACATATATTTTAAAATGTAATTTATTCCTGTGATCAAATCTAAATTTTCAGCATCATTACTCCAGTCTTCAGATCACATGATCCTTTAGAAATAATTATAATATGCTGATTTGCTGTTCAAGAAGCATTTTATTATTATTATTATTATTATTATTATCAATATTTAAAATAGTTAAGTCATTTTTTTCAGGATTCTTTGATAAATAGAAAGATCCAAAGATCACCAATTATCTGAAATTAAAAAAAAACTTTTGTAACATTATATACTATAACATAAAAAGCTTTGGAGTATAATTTATTTTATTTTATTTATTTTTTTTGGCAGGGATGCTTCAAATTGATCAAAAGTAATGATAAAGACATTTATAATGTTACAAAAGATTTCCATTTCACATAAATGCTGTTCTTCTCAACTTTCTATTCATCAGAGAAACTTGAAAAAATTACTGTTATTATTATGTTTTCAACATAATAATAATAGTAATAGTAATAATAAATTATATTTGAGCAACAAATCAGAATATTAGAATGATTTCAGAAGGATCATGTGACTGGAATAATGATGCTAAAAATTTAGCTTTGAAATCACAGGAATAAATTACAATTTAAAATATATTCAAATAGAAAACAGTTAGTTAAAATATTAAAAATATTTCAAAATTGTACTGTTTTTGCTGTACTTTGGATCAAATAAATGAATGCTTGGTAAGCAGAAGAGATGTTTTTAAAAACATAACAAATCTGGTCCCACTTTACATCTGGCCTTAAGTACTGTGTAGTTACATTTAAATTAATTGTTTGGTACAATGGACTTATTGTGTACATACATGCTTTACATTGTACTTATATTTTTAAAAATACCTTTATGTAATTACACCTGTAATTAATTTCTGTAATTACATTTATAATTACACTGTTGACCCATCCCTTACACCTTAACCCACCCTTAAACCTACCCATACCACCAAACTTGTCCCTAACCTTATCCGTATCCCACCTTAATAGAAGCAAAAGTGTTTTGCAATACAGTATGACCACAATATGTACATTGTACTTATTTTTTTGATAGAAGTACATAGTGGTAAAGGCCACCTAATATAAAGTGTGACCAAAAATCTTACTGTTTAAAAACTTTTGACTGGTAGTGTAGCTAATAGCTATATAAAAATACAACAATAAACCAAATACAACAAAAACAAACCAAAAAAAGGGTGTTTGGACAAAGACACATGCATCATAGGGTCAGGATTTAAAATACATACTTTGTCGTTAGTGAGACAACATACGAGTCTGTTCCATAGATCGTGGAGGATTTGCTTGTTTTTGTATTGGCTTGTCGAACCTGCATTTGACATAAAAACAGCCACGAAATTTGTATTTACAAAACAGGAAATTCAGCTTAAAGGTGCAAAGTAGAGAAAATATGCCACACTTACTTTTCCCTCTGCTAGTCCAAACATTATTGCATGCTCTGTCGGCCAAACCAGACATGTTACAGCACTCTATAGAACAAAAATTAAGTTAATGCACAAAATATATGGAACTTCTACCTAATAATGCATCATATTTATCATCACAATACTTACTGTTTGAATAAATTTGTTGCAAATCACCTTTTTATCTCCCCTGGGATATAAAACATTGTATTAGAACTAAAAAAATATTCAGTAATACAAATTATAGTTATATGTAGAAATTCTGAGATACTTACCACTCCTCCCCAATTTTGTAAACAAATATGATGTTGTCTGTTTGAGCAACTGCTATCTTGGTTGAATCAGGGGAAAATGCCATGGACTTGACCACATAGGTTTTCTTTCCATACTGCAGCAAGTTAGAAAGTCATAAGTTCATACTTGAATAGCTTTTCCTGACGTACTAAGAAATCACATATAGCATTGGCAGAATACAACATTTATTTTGAATATTCAATAATTTACTGATAACTTACTTTGGGGTCTGCAGGCTTTGTAGTAAATCTGTCTCTTTTTTCTCCCTGCTCATCATACAGTATGACCACTCTGTCAATGGTGCACACTGCAAACTTTGCATTGTTAGGAGCCCAAGCCATACAGGTGACTTTAGCAGCTCCATCCTGAAGAAAAGACATTACAGACAGATTAGACATGTTACATTATAGATATGTTCAATGCAGCGTCTTTGAGTCGCTTGCTGAGATTTAAATAACATGCGGAATGTGATTTCTACTGTTTCTTTGCACAGCGTATATGCATGAAATATACTCTGAAATCTGGCAAGGTAAATAAGCATCCTAGTGTCGCTAAGCGCTAAGAAGCGTTATCATGCCTACAGATAGCGGACTGCCAAGAGCTAGTTAGTGCTAGTTAGCTAGCGTCGCTAAATAACATGGAAAAAAGATTTACCTGAGGAGTTAGAAGAGTCTTGAGATACTTTAGCTGCATGCTTCACGTTTATAAAAGATTCGGCGGAGTTACACGGACGTATTTGTTGATAATGCCATGTTATGGGTTAATAGTTGTCAGGCTGCAGACATTTTGGTAAACATAGCTTTCTCCCTGGTTACCGTCACCAAGGAAAGAACGTATGACGTCGTTACGTAGAACGACACAAGACGTGTCTGTATTGTTCAGTGCAGTTCTTTTTTCGAATATGTTTTTTTTTAATCAAAAATACTTTATGATGACAGCGTTTAAGAAGGATATATAACGACTTAAAAAAAATTAAAACGTTTCTGGAGATGCCGGGGATTGAACCCGGGGCCTCATACATGCAAAGCATGCGCTCTACCACTGAGCTACATCCCCTTCCTGTTTCCATAGACATTTGGAGGAGTATTTAAACACACAGTACAATATCTAGTGTAAATTTCTTCTTTTTGTATGCGTATGTGCACACACATCCCTTACGAAAATTAACCATGGTATTACAACTACTACAAAAGTAGTTTAGTTAAAACATGGTAACAACCACAGATTAAGCATAGTTTTGCTATACTTACCATGGTTTAACCGTGGAATTTGTGGTAAAACTGATGGTAAGTTATTCATCAATCCGCCAAAAAACATGGTTCCTACACTTTTACTATAAAAAACCATGGCTGATTTTCTTAAGGGATATTAATAACGTATCATGCAAATAACGCAATTAGTTTTAATACAGACATTTAATAGTCACATAAATGAGACCCCGGACCACAATTTTCAAAAATGTGAATATAATTTGAATTTTGAAAAGTTGAATACAAAAGCTTTCTATTGATGTATGGTTTGTTAGGATAGGACAATATTTAGATACAGCTATTTGAAAATCTGGAATCTGAGGGTGCAAAATATCAAAATTGATTTGACGTGATTGAGAAAATCACGTTTAAAGATGAAAAATGAAGTCCTTAGCAATGCATATTACTAATAAAAACGTTTTGATATTTCTACGGTAGTAAATTTACAGAATATCCTCATGGAACATGATCTTATTATCCTAATGATTTTTGGCATAAAAGAAAAAAAAATTCATTTTGACCCATACAATGTATTTTTGGTTATTGCTACAAATATACCCGTGCTACTTATGACTGGTTTTGTGCTCCAGGGTCACAGATAATCCCTTATAACATCATCATGACATCGAACTGTGGCCACATGCTGCAATAGCAACATCTAAAATTAACTACACTAACATAGCCTACTCTAGGTGACAGGTCAAACAAACACCATTGTGACTGGAAACTAACAGATGGGGGGCTCTGACACATACAGAACCGCAAGAACAAGCTGTACCTGAGGAGACGAACCACCAAAACAGCTATGTGAAAACACACATGAAGAAGGAATAATTAGCTGCTGTGCCCTCCAGACCAGAGACATGCATAACCAAGTTATTAAAAGTTTTGATAGGGTATTGCACAACCTCTGGTTCATAAAAGAAATTTTCGAGCTCATTCTTGGAGCCGTCTTTTACTTTTTTGAAGCCTTTGTTCGACTCTTTATTCCGCATTGCAAGAAAGATGTTGAGGGAGAGATAGTCTTAGTGACTGGAGCTGCAAATGGGATTGGAAAACTGATTGCCAAAGAACTTGGCCACCATGGAGCAACATTAGTCTTATGGGATATCAACTCGGAGGCACTGGACAAGACAGCCAAAGAATTAAAACAAATACTGGATGTGCGTGTGTATGCCTACACTTGTGACTGCAGCAGAAGAAGTGATGTGTACAAAGTTGCTGAACTGGTAAATAATTCATAATTAATAAATAAATAATTGCCAGCACTATATACAGCTAAAGTCAAAAGTTTACATACACCTTGCAGAATCTGCAAAATGTTAATTATTTGCCCAAAATAAGAGGGATCATACAAAATGCATGTTATTTTTTATTTAGTACCGACCTGAATAAGATATTTCATGTTTTTAAAAGACATTTACATATAGTCCAATAGATCCAGAATTGATCAAAATGTTTAAAAACTGTTCAAAAGTTTACATACACTTGATTCTTAATACTTGTTGTTACCTAAATGATCCACAGCTGTGTTTTTTCTGCTGTTTTTCAGAAAAAGTTTTTCAGCATTTTTGTGTATCTGAACCCTTTCCATCAATGACTGTATAATTTTGAGATCCATCTTTTCACACTGAGGACAACGGAGAGACTCATATGTAACTATTACAGAAGGTTCAAACACTCACTGATGCTCCAGAAGGAAACATGATGCATTAAGAGCCAGGGGTGAAAACTTTTGTAATTTGAAGATCAGGGTAAATTTAACTTATTTTGTCTTCTGGTATACATGTAAGTATCTTCTATAGCTTCTCAAGGGCAGTACTAAATGAAAAAAATTAAGAAGCAAAATAAGAAAAATATACACATCTACACATATACACATGGCTTTTAATGTGTCACGTTTCCTTCTGAAGCATCAGTGAATGTTTGAACCTTCTGTATTAGCTGCATGTGAGTCCCTCAGTTGTCCTCAGTGTGAAAAGATGGATCTCAAAATCATACAGCCATTGTTGGAAAGGGTTCAAATACACTAAAATGCTGAAAATTAGTCATTTTTATAAACTCTTGTGGACTATATGTAAAAATTTGATATGCCTTATTTAGGTCATTACTAAATAAAAAAAATAACATGCATTTTGTATGATCCCTCTTATTTTGGTAAAGTAATGAACATTTTGCAGATTCTGCAAGGTGTATGTAAACTTTTGACTTCAACTGCATTTCATATTACATATGAAGGGGTGAATATGAAGGTGCATTTCCAGACATTCATGTAGCTTAAACATTTCAACAGGTAAAAAGGGAGGTTGGAGATGTGTCAGTCTTGGTGAATAATGCAGGCATGGTAACAGGCAAATACAGTTTCATTGAAGCCCCTGACAGTCTGGTGGATAGAACACTAAGGGTCAATGTTGCTGCTCATTTCTGGGTAAGGAAAAACAATACAGTGTTTTCTTCATAGTGTACATTCCTTATACCTCTGTTTTTATGTTATGGGAACAGTGAGCTTACTATTATCTCAAAAGCTTCCCGATATCTGAATTCACAGACTTACAAGGCATTCCTCCCGGCTATGTTGCAACGAAACCATGGGCATCTGGTCTGTGTGGCAAGCCATGGAGGATTGTTTGCAATGAATGGCCTTGCAGGTACAGTCATAGAGGGATTTCAGACACACTGTGTGAAGCTAAATCATGAATATATAAGGATTGCTAACATGTTTTATCCACAGACTATTGTGCGAGCAAGTCTGCAGCAGTGAGCTTTGCAGAATCTATTGCGCTGGAGCTGCTTGTCCTTAAAAAGGAAGGAATCAAAACAACAATAGTGTGTCCCTATCTAATAAATACAGAAATGTTTCGGGGATGTCAAACAAAGTAAGTCAATATGGTTTCCATATGAAAACTGAGTAGAGATTTGTGCTCTTGGTCATGCATTAACACTGAGATTCTACTTTTGCTAAGGAGACCGTCCTTTCTTCCAATCTTGGATCAGAGATATGCAGCAAAACAGATTGTGGATGCAGTACTACAGGAAAAGATGTATTTGCTGTTACCCTCAAGTCTGCATTTCTTGATGGCACTTAAGAGGTATTTTGGGCCTCTAAATGCTTGTGATTGTAGATTTAAATTCTGCTTTTTGATCTCAATGCCTTTGGTCAATAATGATAAAATAATTGATTGTATTGAATTTAAAACTAAAATATTGCACTAAACTGATGGACAAGATCTAATTTAACCACATCATTAACTTGACTTGTTCTTGTAGTCTTATGCCTGCCAAACTAGGCATCATCTTTATGAACTTCATTGGTGGGATGGATCTAATGGATCACTTCAGAGGGGTTCCTGTACCCATCATCAGCTACAAAAAGCCTCAGCGCCAACGAAACGACAGTGTTGGTGATCCACAAACCACTCTTATCTATTACAACTAGCAAAAACAGTGTAGATCACCAGTGAGCTCAAACATATGAGTAATATCAGACTGTTTAAGTGTGAAATACAGAACTGTGAATAAATAATTTTTTTCTGTGGGGTTCATTTGTCTTCTCAAATTCAATAGCAAATTCAAAAAATTCATATATATGTTTCATATGTACACTACCAGTCAAAAGTTTTTGAACAGTAAGGTTAAGAAGATTAAGAAGTTTTGAAAAGCAAGAAGTCTCTTCTGCTCACAAAGCCTGCATTTATTTGATCCGAAGTACAGCAAAAACAGAACAATTTTGAAATATTTTTACTATTTAAAATAAATGTTTTCTATTATAATTTTTTCTATTCCATTTGAATTTTAAAATTTAGAATTTTTAGCATTATTACTCCAGTCATGATCCTTTAGAAATCATTCTAATATTCTGATTTGCTGTTCAAAAAAACATTTATTATTATTATTATTATTATTATTATGTTGAAAACAGCTGAGTAGAATTTTTTTTAGGTTTCTTTGATGAAGAGAAAGTTCAGAAGAACAGCATTTATCTGAAATAGAAATATTTTGTAACATTAAAAATGTCTTTATCATCACTTCTGATCAATTAAAAGCAAAATAAAAAAAATCCTTGCTAAACAAAAGTAAAAAAGAAAGAAAAAAAAATATTAGAATGATTTCTGAAAGATCATGTGACACTCAAGACTGGAGTAATGATGCTGAAAATGTAGGAATAAATTATATTTTAAAATATATTCAAATAGAAATCAGTTATTTTAAACAGAAAAATATTTTGCAATATTGCTGCTTTTGGTTGTAAATATACAATATAATTTATATATTTTTTGGGGCATCCTATGAGAGACTTACATACAGGTAAAAATACACCAGGATATTATTTTTGTAATTTATTATTCATTTGTTAATCAAAAATGTCAAGAAAATTAAAAAAAAGCTTCATTGTCATTTTTATGAATGAAACCAAAAGCAGGCCTTCCCCCTTCCTCTCCGACGTAGTGACGCGGAGCGGTTTTGCACGCTGGTATAAAACCAGCTGAAGTTCACGCGCACGGCTCCACGCTGCTGTGACTGGAGCAGAGCGTGGACTTATCTCCACTAACTAGAGCTCGTCTGGCTTTAACCCACTTAAAATATCGCAATCGGCCAATGAGCTTCTTCTACAACAGGACAGGATGATATTTGGCCTAGATACCGATATCTGATATCGCACCTATTTAATCCGCATCCGGGTAAACATCACCTTGAGCAGCGTGGTTTTCACGTGGGAACTTCGGCGAAAGGGAAAACATACGCGCAACGGGCCACCACTTTGGTTTATATACTTTTAAAAGCTAGATATTAGCTGAGATTCTTTCTGCGTTTAGAAGCACTAACAATAATGTTGCTGAAAATGGCATCTTTAGTACTGGAGGACGGGACATCATTTAAAGGCCGTCTGTTCGGTGCTGTATCCTCAGTATCTGGTGAAGTTGGTAAGTGAAATCATAGCAAATGTACTAGAACTCTGTGTCCATCGCAGCTCTGTTTTCTGCCACTGCTCCTTATCACACACTTGTTCTCTCTTCTAACCGGAAAGCGTGACTGTAAATGTATAACTGATGAGCAGGAAGTTACACGTGTATGATTTCCCGCTAAACGTTTAAAAGAGAACACTCGCCAGTTGCAACTTCCCAAAGCATTTGTGACACATGCCTGACATTACAGATGTAGATGTAGGTTCATGTTAGGTTCAGTGATGCAACAAATAAAAAAAAAAGAAAAAAAAGAAAAAGTGTTAATATTGTGGTTTAACGTGGTAAACCGTCAAAAGATAATGAACTTTTGTCTTGCCATATAATTAAAAACTTGTCTCTGGTAAACATTTCTGTGGTCAACATTAATTTAAAAAAATATATTTAAAAAACAGTCAGCAAGTATTCAGAATTTTTTTTTTTTTCTGTTGGGTTCATTTGTCTTCTCAAATTCAATAGCAAATTCAAAAAATTTATATATATGTATAACGTTTAAAAGAGAACACTCGCCAGTTGCAACTTCCCAAAGCATTTGTGACACATGCCTGATATTACAGATGTAGATGTAGGTTCATGTTAGGTTCAGTGATGCAACAAATAAAAAAAAAAAAAAAAAAAAAGAAAAGTGGTAATGTGGTTTTAAACGTGATGACGTCAAAAGGTCATGGGCACTTTATGCCGCCATGTATCAATTAAAACTTGTCCTCTCAGTGTATTTCAACAAGTCATTAATTAAAATATATTTAAAAACAATTCATAGAAATGTATTTAGAAATTTTTTTTTTTTTTTTCTATTGCGGTTCATTTGTCTTCTCAAATTCAATAGCAAATTCAAAAAAATTCATATACATGTATGACGTTTAAAAGAGAACACTCGCCAGTTGCAACTTCCCAAAGCATTTGTGACACATGCCTGACATTACAGATGTAGATGTAGGTTCATGTTAGGTTCAGTGATGCAACAAATAAAAAAAAAAGAAAAAAAAGAAAAAGTGTTAATATTGTGGTTTAACGTGGTAAACCGTCAAAAGATAATGAACTTTTGTCTTGCCATATAATTAAAAACTTGTCTCTGGTAAACATTTCTGTGGTCAACATTAATTTAAAAAAATATATTTAAAAAACAGTCAGCAAGTATTCAGAAATTTTTTTTCTGTTGGGTTCATTTGTCTTCTCAAATTCAATAGCAAATTCAAAAAATTTATATATATGTATAACGTTTAAAAGAGAACACTCGCCAGTTGCAACTTCCCAAAGCATTTGTGACACATGCCTGATATTACAGATGTAGATGTAGGTTCATGTTAGGTTCAGTGATGCAACAAATAAAAAAAAAAAAAAAAAAAAAAGTGTTAATATTGTGGTTTAGCGGTAAGCGTCTTTGGAATAATGAACTTTTGTCTTGCCATATAATTAAAGCGTGTCTCGGTAAACATTTCGTAAATCAGCATTAAATTCATCATATTTAAAAACAATCCTTAAGTATTCCAGAATTTTTTTTTTTTTTCCTGTTAGGTTCATTTGTCTTCCTCAAATTCAATGTAAATTCAAAAAAAATTCATATACATGTATGGCGTTTAAAAGAGAACGCTCATGAATTCAACTAACCTTTGTATGACTATTTTGAGCAGTACAGTGTAGTGTAGAGTTCATGTTAAGTTCAGTGATGCAACAAATAAAAAAGAAAAAAAAAAGAAAAATTAATATTGTGGTTTAACATGATAGCCGTCAAAAGATAATGAACTTTGATAACTGCCATATAATTAAAAGCGATAATGTCGAGTAAACATTTCTGGTCAACATTAATTAAAAATATTTAAAGAAACAAAATCAATGATATTCAGAAGTTGTTTTTTTTCTTAACTAGGTTCATTTATCTTCTCAAATTCAATATGATTCAAAAAATGTATATATATGTGTATTGTTTAAAGAACACTATCCAGTTACTAACTTCAAAAGCATTTGTGGTAACCTATACTAGTATTACAATCATAGATGTAGGTTCATGTTAAGGCTCCAATTAAACAATAAATATTATCTTCATGGAATTTAATATAGAAACACAATGAAGATGTCATTTTGTCTTCATATAATTAAAAGCAATTAACCAAGTATTCAGAAAGTCTTTTTTTTAAATGTACTGTTTTAAAAACATCCCAGTTCAGATAACTCATAAAGTTGATGCTTTTATTCTCAGGAACAGTTTTTGAATGTGTCAAAAGATTTTTTCCTCAAAAATCAAAATGACCCTGGACCACAAAACCAGTCATAAGTTGCATGAGTATATTTGTAGCAATAGCCAACAATACATTGTAACGGTCAAAATGATTGATTTTTCTTTTATGCCTAAAATCATTAGGATATTAATTAAAGATCATGTTCCATGAATATATTTTGTAAATTTCCTACTGTAAATATACCAAAAACTCAGTTTCAAAAAATTGACCCTTATGCCTGGTTTTGTGGTCCAGGGTCACAAATGGTTTCCTAGTGGAATGTACATCCATAATGTAACACTATAGTCACTAAAAACAAAATGAGTTCTTGCCATTCTGCTGCTACAATATGCATTAAAATAATTATGGCCTGGTTTCAGAGACAGGGCTTAACTTAAGCCAGACCTAGGCCTTTGTTAAATCAAGATATTAAAGCAGCTTTCATAAAAATGCTTTAGAAGAAAACTTTACAAGTGTGCATCTTGAGACAGAACAATGGCACTGACATATTTAAAGATATGCCAGAGCAAGATATTTTTAGTTAAGACCGCTCAAACATGCATTTCAGTCTGGGAATAGCCTTAAGCCTTGTCTGTGAAACCAGGGGTGTGTGTCCCTCATAGTCCTCCATGTTCCCTAGATAAAATAAATATGGAAAATGTTAACACTCTATCGAATTTCAAAACACATGAAGGGCCTCCCTTTCAATTTCATGCTCATTATTCATTTAGACATGGATATTTGCAGGCAATTGCATTAGGAATGACAACCCCTCTTACATCATATTGACACCAACCAGAATAGTTATGAGATATAAAATTCAGTAATGAAACCAGTAAAATTTCACTGTTCTTAATACTATTTCTGATATCACAGCAATTAATAGTCTGTACAGGCTTCTTTATTCAAAAATTAAAACAATGGCATGTAGCTTTTAAATAGGTTTTCCATGTAAACATTCAAGTTGACAATCATTAATAAAAAAAAAAATGTAACACAGTGATGTACATATATCAGTATTTTTGACATTGCTAAGTCATATATTGTGTGTCCTCAGTTTTCCAGACAGGAATGGTGGGTTATCCAGAGGCTCTCACAGATCCCTCTTACAAGTCTCAAATACTAACTCTGACATATCCGCTGATTGGCAATTATGGTGTTCCTGAAGATGAAGATGGAGAGTTTGGACTCAGCAAGGTGTTTTTCCTTTCTTTTATCCACACACTGTTGTCCTTTTAGTACATCATAATTCTTCTAAAACTGATTGTTCAAATACTGCTGATATGATTTGTTCTAAATCTTCCTTTTTGTGGTCTAGTGGTTTGAATCTTCCAAAATCCATGCTGCAGCTCTCATTGTTGGGGAGCTCTCTGAGAATCCCAGTCACTGGAGCTCCGCCAAGTCTCTGGATCAGTGGCTCCGAGAACAAGGCATCCCTGGACTTGAAGGTCAGTCAGTGCAAGTTGTTCTTTATAAAAAAAAATGGTTTTCAGTTATCCAAAAAGTGCAACAAAATTTAAGTTTAAAATCTAAGTTTTCAAAAATTTAATTTAACTTCACTTGTAAGAATCAGTTGACATTTAGGAGCTGACAAGATGGAAAAAAGGGAACCATGTTGGGGAAAATTGTGGTGGAAGGAACTTCAGCCAATGAGATTCCGTTTGATAATCCAGACACCCGGAATCTTGTTAAAGAAGTTTCCATGAAAGTAAGTATCTTGATTGTTCTCAGATTAATTTTAATGTGATTAATGTTGTGTAATGACATCTTATTTCTTGTTATGTGTGCCTGATTCAAAAGGAACCAAAAGTTTTTAATCCAGAGGGCAAGGTGAGAATCACTGCTATAGACTGTGGCATCAAGTACAACCAGATCCGTTGCCTGTGCCAGAGAGGTGCCCGGGTCACTGTTGTCCCCTGGGATCATCCTCTAGACAGCAATGGTAAGCACTGTTTTTCACATATTACTGAATGTAATGTGTTGGGGTAATCCGTTGTTTTAGGGTTATAACATGTTTTACATGGCTTGAAAACCAGACTTCTAAATGCTAATAGTAATTCTAATAATCAATAGAAAATTGATTGTGTTTGTGTTTTTCTAGATTTTGATGGGTTGTTCATCAGCAATGGCCCTGGCAATCCTGAGTACTGTAAGGAGACAGTAGAGAATATACAGAAGGTGGCATGTGTAGAGAATCCCAAACCAGTCTTTGGGATTTGTCTGGGCCATCAGCTGCTTTCTTTGGTCATTGGCGCAAAGACATACAAAATGAAGTAAGCAATTTGTTCATCTTTTCCATATTCTGCTGACTTCTAAAGCACACTTCTTTAGGGTAGCTCACCTAAAAATTAGATTCTGGGTCCTATCCCACCCACATACAATGGTTCTGATGCCCATGTATACTAGTCTTATATTCAAGATACATTCTTAATGTTTTGTACCTCAAGGAAAATTTTCACTTGTTTTGCACTTTTTAAAAAAAGTGTCTTTTCACACTAAGTGCAAATAACCTGACTTGTTGGCAGAGGCAATTTACATTAACTCCGCCCACTAACATGTGATTGGGCTAGTCAACACACTACAAAAGATGCAAACATAACCGCTCCAGTGGAGCTGTTGGTAAAGCGCAAGCTGTGGTCTTTTCGACATGATCGACCTGCTATTTTAACAGTATAAATAGAATCTATAGCTATTTGCACTTAGTGTAAATAGAACTGATTGCTATTTGCACAGAGTAAATGGCTTTTATTGCTATTTACACTTAGTGAAAATAGCTGCTGCCTTAAAAAAAAATTTAGTAAAACAAGATAAACATACAGCAGGATTTATGCTGTGTAATTGAACCAGACAGCATCACGTTATGGTTAGTGGATTAAGGGGGTTTGCAGAGGAACAAAAGGCTGGTTCCTTGGCCTTCCCACGCCATTCCAGAATTTATGAAGAAGCAGCATGGTGTGAAATTTAGTTTATGCTGAGCTCAGCAGTCTAGTCTGGTCCTGGGATAAGCAGTAGTGTTTTTGTAAGAGTCCTGAGATAGTTGCTTTGTTTGCTTGCGCTCAAGGCCGGGTGAGATACCAGTCTACAGGAAGCGGACAGTCAGTGGGTTCATTCAGATGTGATTTATGTGTGTGAAGGATTCTATCTTATTGTGATTCTTAAAGGATTGGTTTCCTTCAAGAATAAAAAAATTCTGGTAATTTACTCACCCCACCATGTCATCAAAGATGTTCATGTCTTTTAGTCAAAATGAAATTTGAGGAAAACGGGTTCCAGGATTTTCCTCTTATAGTGGACTTCAATGGTGGCCAACAGGTTGAAGGTCCAAATTGCAGTTGGCCACCACTGAATTCCACTATATGTAGAAAAATCCCAGAATGTTTTCCTCAAGCTCAATTTATTTTCGACTGAAGAAAGATATCATGGATGACATGGGGTGAGTAAATTATCAGGAAATTTTTCTTCTTTGATTAATTTTAATCCTTTAAAAGCTGCAACTTCATTCATGATCCTTATGTATTTCAGATATGGTAATCGTGGCCATAACCAACCCTGCATCCATAAAGGAACAAATCGCTGTTTCATCACCTCTCAAAATCATGGGTTTGCTGTGGATCCCAAAACTCTCCCAGAAGACTGGGATGTGCTCTTCACCAACGCCAATGACCAAACCAGTGAAGGCATTGTTCATAACCACAAACCACTTTTCAGGTTGGCCTTTATTTCTCATAGATGTAGTAACAGTGGGTATAAGGTTATTAAATGTTGTATTAAGTTGTTGATCATTTATATGCGTGTTCTCATTTTCAGTGTCCAGTTCCATCCTGAACACATGGCAGGCCCCACAGACCTTGTCGGTCTCTTTGATGTGTTTCTGGATACTGTCAAAGATGCTAAAGAGGGCAAAGCTGGAAAGTCAGGTGATCTGTTACGACATACGCCTGTCAAACAAACAGTTATTGTAGGATTGTTTACACACATATATATATATATATATATATATATATATATATATATATATATATGTACCATATATATATATACTCTCTCTATATACTCTTCTCTCTCATATATATATCATTTTTTGTATTCTGCCTAAACACTAAATTACATTTATTGTGTTGTAATACTGTTGACATGACTAATTACTCATAAACCCTTATCATTTTTGCAGTTAAGCAAAGGTTAACAGAGCACCTCACTTTCCCTGGATCTCCAGACCCGGAAGCGTTTGTTCGACCTCGTAAAGTTCTGGTTCTAGGTTCAGGAGGACTATCCATTGGACAGGCTGGAGAATTTGACTATTCTGGATCTCAGGTGAGTGTCAAAGAACCTCAAGACTGTTTTGAATGCAAATTAAGGGAGGCATCTCAACTGTTTGGCTGATTATAATAGTAGTAGTGGTAGCAATAGTGGTAGGTGTAGTATTTTATCAGTTTCCTGTATTAATTGAAACTTGCTTGATCTTGGAGTAAATGAAGCTTATGAGTGAATCTGAATTCAGACAACCAAATTTAAATGTATGCAGTTTATTCCCAATGTAATTTATTTTACTTTGTTTTTTTTTTTCCAGGCTATAAAAGCTCTGAAAGAAGAGAACATCCAAACCGTTCTCATCAACCCGAACATTGCCACAGTACAGACCTCAAAGGGCTTGGCAGACAAAGTCTACTTCCTCCCAATCACACCAGAGTATGTCACACAGGTAGGAAAAAGCTGTCCATCCAAAAGTAATTTACATGGTCTAGTTTTCATGACAGATTGAGAACTGAAATGTGCTTTAAAACAAGGGCTTTAGAGTTTAAAATGTTTTCGAGATCAAATGTTCCTCCTGCTGTCCAAATAGGTGATAAAGAACGAGCGTCCAGATGGAGTGTTGCTCACATTTGGCGGTCAGACGGCTCTGAATTGTGGTGTGGAGCTCACTAAGCAAGGAGTCCTGGAAAAATACAAAGTACGTGTGCTTGGAACCCCAGTGGCCTCCATAGAAATGACTGAAGACCGGAAGATCTTTGTGGAGAAGATGGAGGAAATCAATGAGCATGTTGCTCCCAGTGAAGCGGCTATGTCTGTTGAACAGGTCAGCTCATTACTCTATTGTACATGAGGGCATCTCAAATGTTTTAGTACCAAATTAGCTTTCTGGAAAATGCCAGCTTTATATATCTGATTATTTTCTCATTGTATTCTTGGTCCAATATTGTGTGATTTCTATAGGCAGTGACTGCTGCTGAGAGACTTGGCTATCCCGTTCTTGTCCGGTCTGCATTTGCCCTTGGTGGACTGGGTTCAGGCTTTGCCAATAATAGAGAAGAGATGATCACATTGGTCACTCAGGCCTTTGCCCACACATCACAAGTCCTGGTTGACAAATCTCTCAAAGGCTGGAAGGAAATAGAGTATGAAGTGGTGCGGGATGCCTATGACAATTGCGTTACGGTATGAAGCACCTAGATCTGCGGTTTCCCTTTTATACTGACATTTTTATTTATACCTATATGCCTTTACATTTTACCAGTATGTCTTGTAACATTTGTTCTTTTCTAATTTGATTTCTTTTCATTTAGGTTTGTAACATGGAGAACGTTGATCCTCTAGGAATCCACACTGGGGAGTCCATAGTGGTTGCTCCTAGTCAGACGCTGAATGACTATGAATACAATATGCTGAGAAACACAGCCATTAAAGTTATTCGCCACTTGGGCATTGTGGGAGAGTGCAACATTCAGTATGCTCTAAATCCTGAATCTGAACAGGTAATTTAGTCATTTATATCATCCAGAAATAATGAGTCACAGGAAGCAGTGGTCAACCCATCATCTCATTCTTTGTGTCTTGACAGTACTACATCATTGAAGTCAATGCTCGTCTCTCACGAAGCTCTGCGTTGGCCAGTAAGGCCACAGGTTACCCGCTAGCCTACGTGGCTGCCAAGCTCGGCTTGGGAATCCCTTTGCCCAAGCTTAAGTGAGTTCGTTCTTTGAAATGAGCTGTTATATAGAATGCAGTTGTACACTTCAGTATTGTTCTTTTTAAAGTTGCTTAAAAGTGACTGTTTTCCAGGAATTCTGTGACTAATTCCACGACAGCCAACTTTGAGCCCAGTCTGGATTACTGTGTGGTGAAGGTTCCTCGTTGGGATTTGAGCAAGTTCCTTAGAGTCAGCACTACAATCGGCAGTTCCATGAAGAGCGTTGGTGAGCCTCCTATGCAAAGGAAAAAAAATTGCAGTAGAAATCTGTATATTGTAATTCTTAGGCCAATGTTATTAATTAAAACTATTAAAAAGTCTTTAAGTGTAATAAAATGAAATGGAATGAAAAATAAGTATTAGATGGGGAAAAAATGTAGAAGAAAAATACATTTAAAAATTTACATTTAAATTTAAAAATTAAAAAAAAAAAAATATATATATATATAGATGAATATACGATGATCGATGATGAATAAGATATATACACACACATATACACACATACATATACATACATGCATACATATATACACACATACACATATATACTAAATTATAAATGCACAATGCAGTTACTAAAACCTACTCAAAAATGAAAACTGAAAATATAAAAATAAAAGATCATTTAAAATGTTAATGAATACTATATAAATAATACTATAAATAAGTTTGGATTATTGTGTGGTGAAGGTTTCTCTTTGGGATTTTAGCAAGCTCCTCAGTCAGCAATACAATCGGCAGTTACATGAAGAGCAAAAAAACAAAAAAAAACAAAACTGAAACTGCGATAGAAATCTGTATATTGTAATTCTCAAACCAATATTATTAACTAAAACTATTTAAAAATTAGTCTTTAATTTAAATCAAATTAAATTGAATGAAATAAATATTTGAAGAAATATTTAGATGGAAAAAAAAAAACATTAAAATGAAATAAATATACATTAGATGGAAAAACTGAACAAAAACTTGAATTACTAAAATTAATAAACCTGAAATAAATGTGAAGGAAAGTTCAAAACCTTATTTTGTTCATTTGGTAATTGTAATGTTATTAAACCAAGTTGATGGTAATTGTAAGAAGGACAGTTAACAGTTTGCATTTTACAGGGTTTTTCGTGTTGTTGTTATTTTTTGCGCATATTTAATAAGCATAGGTTGAACGGTTTAATTGTTTTAATTGTTAAAGCACCTGCCATTGTATTTAAAAATACTTGTTTGTGAATTTTAATATGGCGAACTTCTGTTTATTAAAGAAAAAGCTCAATTTTAGCCTGTTTAGTTCAGAAGGGGCTAAATTTATTTATTTTTTTTTTTAAACTCACATGTCCAATATGTTGTGATCTCATTCAGCACTCTCTTCCATTTCAGGAGAAGTGATGGCCATCGGCCGCAGCTTTGAAGAGGCCTTCCAGAAAGCTTTGAGAATGGTGGATGAGAACTGTGTTGGTTTTGACCACACCGTCAAACCGGTGTCTGAAGAGGTCTGTACTGAAGTTGCACATCTTCTGTCTTATTTGCATGTCCGATTCACATTTTCACAGGTTGACAAAAACCTATATGGAAACAATTTTTTATTTATTTATTTTTTTCCCCCTCATATCTCAGGAGCTGCAGACACCCACAGACAAGCGCATCTTTGTTCTGGCAGCTGCCCTGCGTGCTGGCTACACTGTTGAACGCCTTTATGAGCTGACCAAGATAGACCACTGGTTTCTGCACAAGATGAAAAACATTGCAGACCACGAGAAACTTCTAGAGGCATATAATCAGGACGAGAGTGCCATGCCACCAGAGGTCATGAGGAAAGCCAAGCAGCTGGGATTCTCCGACAAACAGATTGCCCAAGCTGTGCAAAGGTACTCAGAATAAACTGCTGATGCAGAAAATCACAACTGTCAATTCTAGACTATTTATACAAGGAGTAATTAAAATGGGCCTCAGTAGACAACTAAATCTGCTCTTTCCCCTGACGCAGCACTGAGCTGGCTGTGAGGAAGATGAGACGTGACTGGAAGATCTTTCCAGTGGTCAAACAGATTGACACAGTGGCCGCCGAGTGGCCTGCCCACACCAACTATCTGTACCTGACCTATCATGGCTCAGAAAGCGATGTGGTTTTCGAGCAGCCCCATGTCATGGTGATCGGTTCTGGGGTTTACCGAATTGGAAGCAGCGTGGAGTTTGATTGGTGTGCTGTTGGGTGTATTATGGAGCTGAGGAAGGTGAGGCATCCATATTAAGGGAAAAAGGACTTGTGGCTTGAAATATAGCATAAATGTATTATTTTGTCAAATTTCAGTGTGTATTTGAGAACTGTTTGTTTTGCAGATGGGATACAAAACAATTATGGTGAACTACAACCCAGAAACAGTCAGCACAGATTACGATATGTGCGACAGACTGTATTTTGATGAGATCTCATTTGAGGTAAGAAATGTTATAAATAAATGTTATGTCTTAAATGCTTTATCAAAAAAAAATTGAA
>VONZ01001731.1:0-104438 GCA_012976165.1 Labeo catla
GTATGATTAGCATGTAACTAGCACGTTGCTAGCATGATTACCAAGTTACTAGCACGTTACTAGTATGTTTGTAGCATGATTTAGATAGCTAGATAGATTAGAAATATTAGAAATATTAGAGTGGAAGCTTAAATGAGTCTAAATGGATTAGAAATAGTACATAGAAGGGAAGCTTGATTGAGCCTCAAGGGATTCTGGGAGTTTAGATTTGAATTTTGTTAGTTGGAGTTTGAATAGTGTTGCTCATTTGAACATTCCGTCAATGTAAGTCTATGGGATTTTTGGTGGATTTGATAGTCTGGTTTACAAAAACCGTAAGCCGGATCAGTCTGAAAAAATACAGCACACCGAGTCAGACCAGCCTGAAGGTCTGGCCTAGTTTGGTGGTTCTAGCTTGAAAGCTCTAGGAGGAGATAGAGACCGAAATTTGGCTCAGAAGAAGAAGAAGAAGAAGAATCTTAAATAGTAGATCAGTAAGTTGGCTTTCTCAAGCCAACTTAGTAATCAGACATCCTGCATTTTTCCAAAGGCTAACTGCTTAAAAATGTATTTAATGAACTTCCAGTGGCAACAGTAAATGTGTCTAATAGTCTACAATCCTTCATATATTTCTATAAAGCGCGCTGGTGCTATTGAGATTAAACTAAACAGGCCTCAGCAGTTCAACCCTCGAGTCTGTTCATCTATAATGAAAGATAATTTATCCATATCATGCATTATGAGCACAGTAAATAGCTCAATTATTTCTACATCAGTGAAATTGTTTTGAACGTGGGTAATTATGTTTCATATTTACGCCTGTTAAAGAGATGTTGAACTTCCACAGGTAGATTGGACGTCCAAGTGATGACATTTATAAAAAGGTGTTTTTTATTGCAACAGTAGCTATATGCAAACATACTTAGAAAATACGTTGTGCTTTTCAAGTAGTTTTGCTGATGGTTTTTCATAAATCGCCGTGCCATTATATGTAATTTTGCACTAAAAAATGGAGAGATTGTGATTGAAATGGCTTGTATGGTGAAGTACATAAAAGCTGCTTTTCAGGTTAGTATGAGAAGGGCACAGGAGGTCAGGATTATTACAATCTCACAGTACTCTGTTATTATCATCCTTGTATTTTTCCCAAACAAGTCTCTTATTGAGTTTTTGTTGAACATAAAAATGTCTGGTCAGCACCTCAGACCAAAAAACAACACATTATAACAAATATCATTTATTTTTACCTCATAATCCTTTTAATTATTATTATTATGGCCATATGGTCAAAAAAATGATTTACCAAAAAAGCACATGTAAAAATGCAATGATGTCAACGCATCCTTTACTTCAACAAAACAAAACATGGTTTAAACCAATTAACAACAAATTAGCCATGGTTTTCCTACACTAACCATAGCTTAACTAGGGTATTTGTAGTAAAACTGTGGTTATACAAGAAAACTACACTTTTACTATAGCAAAACCACGGTTAATTTTCTTAAGGGATTTTTATTTTTATTTATATCATTTGTTTTTCCTTTGTTTTGTTTTGATAACTGTACTGCCTTAACAAGTTGATGTCTTCTAATGTTTAATTTTAAAAAAGTCAAAAAACAGTTTCGCGAAATCGCTCTGAAGTACCGAACTGAATCAAATGATTCGTGAACCCACCCCGAAGTACCGATCTGAATCAAATGATTCGCGATCCGAAGTCCCGCTCTGAACAATGATTCGCGAACCATCATTTCAGACTCGGAGCGCGGATCGCGAATCATTCAATTCGCGAAATGATTCACGAACCCGCGCCAAAGTTCCGATCTAAATCACATGATTTGCAAAACGCGATTTGAAGTCCCGATTTAAATCAAATGATTCGCGATACGTGATTTGAAGTCACGATCTGAATCAAATGATTCGCGATCCTGTTAGAGTGCTTCGAAACAGTGAATCATTTTGCGACGCAATGGTTCAACTGATTCGGGGCTTCGAAAGAGTGATGGGAATTTCGGATCATTTAACCGACTCGGACCTTTGAGTCTCGTTCAACAAAATGACTGAATCTTTTTTTCCGAGTCATTTCGTTCATTTTAGCCAACTATTTTAAAATGTTACGTGTTACTTCCCTAACACATCTACTGCTTACACAAACGTTGATCACACTACAAACAAGACAAAACTATAATGCTATAAGAAACAGAAAAGATTAATTCATTGTTTACCTGGGTCTTCAGTCTGTGACTAGCTCACCTCATTTCTTATGTGACAAGTCGTTCGCTCATCACGTGACAGCCCCATAAGCTTAACCAACGCAGTGTGAGCCGGAAAAATAATTGATTAGTTCATCTCTCGAGTCTTCGGGTTCGGGTCGTCGTGTATCTATAGGATGCGCGACTGAACAAATCACTCCCCGAGACGACTCGTTCTTCCCGAGTCACATTAAAGACTCGCTCAAAATGAACGAATCGTTCAAGAACGACCCATCACTACTTCAAAAAGCTCCGTCATTTAATTTGATCTGGTTTTTGCTTGTGAATCGCTTGAAATTAGTGATCAAAGTCGCGAGTTTGAATCAATCGGAGCGGTTCCAGCGTAAATGACTCACTCTATTGAATCGGTTTATCTGTTCCTTACCTGTTCGAGTCCTCAGCCATGTTTACACGACACGCTGTCAGCACTACCACCATCTTAGCTCGCTAGCTTTATGACATTAACTGAAATAAGGTGAAAAATATGGTTTTTTTTTATTGTTATGTGCTTATTGAAAAAAATAAACACTTATTTAATAGATAGGCTACATTGTATTTCAATAACTCAAGCACTTTTCAAGCTGGCTACCTCTTCAGAAATATTGCTTTTTTTCAAGGATTTTCCAAGCCTTATATTTCAAAAAGTCAAATTCAAGTATTTCAAGTACTTCAAGCACTACAGACCCTGTTTCGCGTAACAAAAATGTTTTAATGGTTTCAGCTTTAGTAAATTATAATATCCCTGGTATGTACGCATTCATACAAAGACGAAACGTATTCAACAAAAAATAATTAGAATAAGAAAATGAAATACAAAGCTGCAAACTGCTTTATAATTAATGTTTCCTCTCATGACCCATTGATTGAATGAACAAAAACAGGCTTTCAGCTTTCAAGCATGTGGTTTTCATGTTATTGCCGGCGTTAGTGAGGCCCATGAGAATGAGAATCTTGCAATACTTACTGAACATAAATAGCTTTGCCGTTTTTGGGGGCCCTTTCGTGCACCTAAAAGCAATTTTTAACCAAATTTCTGTTATTACATTTGCAGAAATATGTCATTTTGAGCTCTCCCCAGACGGTTCGATTGGTAAAGGAAATATCACATAAGAGCCTCTTCGGGTTTGCCATGCATAAACAAACAGCTTTCATAATATTCACTTTTGCCCATTTCACATCTGTACAGCTCACATTTTAATTAAAGCACTGCTTCTGAGGAAAAAAAAAATCATAAAACAGATTTAAAGGAATAGTTCACCCCAAAATGAAAACATCCTGAAAGTGTGCTCAGCCTCAGGCTATCCAAGAGATAGCGACTTTAAAATAAAATATTGGGGGTGTCAAACACAGCTTAACACTTTTGGTAATTTTTAAGGATATAAATCAAAACGTGCGATAATATGTTTTCTCAGTCGTGTTGATGAGGCTGTATGCATATTTATGAATTTTCAAAAGCAGCGCGCTTCATCTCACACTTCTCCATAACAATACAACACTCTGTCCTATTTTCGTCTCACCCAATTAAACCAATATCAAATTAAACAGAGTTTCTCGAACAGCTTCAGTCTGAGAGGAAGCTGGCAACTGAATCTGTTTTTACTCACACTACTGACTGAGAAAAATGAATCACTATCATATTAGCCAATATTACTGATAATGATATCCAGTATAACGTGAGAAATGAGGATGATGGGGCTGTGAGGCTCTGCCCTAGATAGCTCAAAATCAGGACAATCAAAACACTATCATGTGATCAAACTATTGAAACAGCTGCACGGTTTAATTATTACACAAGACTCAAAATTAGAGCTTACCAGGGGAGTCAGCGTGGAGTTGCATTATTATTATATGTGCTCTGATGAAAAAATAACTGAATAACAGAGCATTCTGCTAATTAATACTTTTATAATTAAATGGACGCAACTAATGGTTTTGTATTGTATGTATAATGTTAGAAAATAATTCCCAAAACATGCATGCTAAATATATGTTGCAAACAGTGTTATGTTCACACTTGTTATAGGTAACAAATAAAGTTTTGTTTGTTTTTTTTAATGTAAATGTATTTTTCTTAGATTGAAATATATAGGTCAAAATATGTATTTTAAAAGCTTTTTAAAAATATTTATATTTTTTAAATATATTTTCAAAAATATAAAAAAAATATTAGTAGAAAATATATTTATGCATATGTATAAAAAATACATTTAATATACACACTATCAGTCAAAAGTTTTTGAAGTTTTTTTTTTTTAGATTTCTTTTAAATAATTTTTTAAGAATGCATTTGTTACAGCAAAAACATAAAAATGTGAAATATTTTTACTATTTTTTATTTGAATATATTTTAAAATGTAATTTATTCTTGTGATTTCAAAGCTGATGTTTTAGCATTGTTACTCCAGTCACATGATCCTTCAGAAATCATTCTAATATTCTTTTTTTAGGTTTCTTTGATGAATTGAAAGTTCAGAAAAACAGAATTAAAGCATCCTTGCTAAATAAAAGTATTCATTTCTATAAATAAATAAATATACTGACTCCAAGCTTTTGAATGGTATAGTGTGTAATGTTACAAAAGCTTTTTATTTTAGATAAATGCTGATCTTTGGATCTTACTATTCATCAAAGAATCCTGAAAAAAATGCACTCAACTATTTTAAATACTGATAATAATAATAAATGTTCTTGAACAGCAAATTAGCAAATTACAATGATTTCTGAAGGATCATGTGACACTGATGACTGGAGTAATGATGCTGAAAATTCAGCTTTGATCACAGAAATAAATTACATTTTAAAATATATTCAAATATAAAGTTATTTAAATAGTAAAAATATTACATAATATTAGTGATTTTGCTGTATTTTGGATCAAATAACCGCAGGCTTGGTGAGCGGAAGAGACTTAAAAAAAAATCTTGCTGTTTGTTTGTTTTTTTGTGTTTTTTTTTGGCTTCATCATTCTCTTTCATGTTAGTGTGCTTATAAGTTGAAGACACCTCAAGCAGTATTTTCCCCTCAAGTAAATAAAAGTAAACACCGCCACCAAGTGGTAAAAAACGTAATAGCAGTGGCTCAGTCCTGTGGAAATATTTTTGTTTACCATTGTTTTACCTTGAATACAGTGAAATGTAATTTATCTTACCTCCAGTCCAGACTACAAACCAAAAAAGAGAAAAATGTGAAGATCTCGACAAGACAAAAAAAATAATAATGCATGGCCTCTTAGGGCTTCCGTATATTTGAACAAGTTTAACCATAAATTGCGTTCCTGAAGGCCTACGATCCAAAGAGTTTAGTTTTTATCACTAATTAAAGAACTAGATCGCCGATATTGTGCGATAGTGTAGCCACGATTAAATTACATAACTTTCTAACAACTTTAATTCATTAAAAAAGTCCAAACAGCAAGGAAATACAGCGTCAAAACGGCAACTGACAGTTGGATCACTCGGATTTTTAAACATGTGAAAGTCGTTAGTGCGCATGCGCAGTCTAACACTAGCTTTCAGCCCGCGAATTTTAGTTTCGCGTTAATAGTTCATTAATCTAAAGTTCGGCCAAGACATTTTTTTAGTAAATACTAGAAACTAAGCTGGGCTGAGGAAATAAGCAACTAACAACAACAAAACAACGCTTAAACAACCATTCGCGATACAAAACACGTCGAGCGCCATAGTATTGTAGAGATGAGCTTTGTTTGATTCAGAACATGTAAACAGCTAGTTTTGCTATATTTCTCTACTTTATCTAAGACAAAAAAAGTGAATTGGCTATTCTGTTGAATGTAGAGTTCATCTCAATCATCTGAATCCTGAAGGTTTTAATGTTATTCCGCCAACAGAGGGAGCTCACACATCTCTCATGCGTTTCAGATTAGCTTTATTGCTGTCGAATAAATATATACTGATGCTATAAGGAACGTAATGCCCTATTTTTAAATCTCCTGTCATTTATTTAGTAGATATTGTGAGGAGGAGGAGATGAGAGCAGAAGCGAGGACATCGCTGCCGTGTCTCATTGTTTTTTTGTAAGCATGACCCATTTTAGGGGGAAAAAGAAACACCTAGTCAACATTTCAGTAGTGCATCCTCAAATGAGATACGACTTGTGTCAAAATAATATCCAAGTGTGCAATATAAAAGTCTATTAGAAGCCTGGAATAGTGTTTTTGTTGTCGCTCCTTTCTCTTTGTGTTTCTGAACACTGAATGTGCACTTGAAGGCTTCAAAACGCATAGAAATCATGGTAACAAAAGGAGATTTGTTGTGATTTTTTCTAGCTATGCTTATACGATATAAATTTCTGTTTGTTAATAAGTTATTTGATAATAAAAAATGTTATCCTTTAAATGTGAACAACTGAAAAAGTCATGGAAACTTGTTGATGTGAAAAGACAAATATATATATATATATAATACATGTATTAATTCATTTCAATTTTTAAACATTTTTTAAACATGATTTTATTTTAAACAACCATTGCTGTTCCCTGTTTTATCATTAATTACAAAATTTGCATAAATGCATTTTGAAAATATTATTAATTCAATAAAATCAAGTTGAATTATTTTTAACTAAATTTAATACATGTAATAATTAATTTCAAAAGCAATGCAAGTGATTTTATTTTAAACATCACCATTGCTCTTCCCTGTCTTTCATCAATTAGACAATACGCATGAATGCATTTTGAAAATATTTTCAAAGTTGATGCAAATAGTTAAACAATGCCATGATTTTGCATGCATAAATCCACCCTGGTTCATTTATGGCTGACAAATCATGTTGAGTTTATTTGTTTGTTTTGGTTAAACTGTGTAATCTGAATGCATTTAAGACACACAAATCCTAAATATTACATTATTCAGTCATATTATGTTCTCTTTGGGTCATTGTGCACTTAATTAACCAAATTGCTGACTGATTTTTGGATTTGGTGGCTTTTTAAAAAAAAAAATGTTGTGCGTAGTCTTGCAATAATGGAAAAAAAAAAAAAAATCTGTGTTATTAAGTTATTTAATAATGAAAAAAGCTTTATTGTTTAATTGTGAACAACTGGAAGAGTAATAATGTACATGTAATAATTTCAAAAGCAATGCAAGTGGTTTTATTTTAAACACCACCATTGCTTTTCCGTCTTTCATCATTAATTACACAATTTGCATAAAGGCATTTTGAAAATATTATCAGTTAAATAAAATCAGGTTGCTGCAAATAGTTAATAAACAATGCCATGACTTTTTTTGCATGCAGAAAGCCACCCTGGTTCATTTATTAGTTTGTTTTGGTTAAATTGTGTAATCCTAAAGCACTTCAGACACACAAATCCTAAATATTAAATTTTTTCAGTCATATTATGTTCTGTTTGACTCATTGTGCACTTAATTAACCAAACTGCTGACTGATTTTTAGATTGGTGGCTTTTAAAAAAAAATGCAGGAGCAGTTTATTTTTATGTTGTGCCATAGTCTTGCAATAACAGCAAAAAAACAGAAGAAATTCTGTTTGTTATTAAGTTATTTAATAATAATTTAAAAAACTTTATCCTTTAATTGTGAACAACTGGATGAGTCATGGAAACTTGTTGATGTGCAAAGACAAAAATGTACTAAATTTAATACATGTAATAATTTCAAAAGCAATGCAAGTGATTTTATTTTAAACACCACCATTGCTGTTCCCTGTTTTATCATTAATTACACAATTTGCATACATGCATATTGAAAATATTATCAATTAAATAAAATCAAGTTGATGCAAATAGTTAATAAACAATGCCATGACTTTTTTGCATGCAGAAATCCACCCTGGTTCATTTATGGCTGACAAATATACATCATGTTAAGTTAATTAGTCTGTTTTGGTTAAACTGTGTAATCTGAACGCATTTCAGACACACAAACCCGAAATATTACATTTTTCAGTCAGATTATGTTCTGTTTTGGTCATTGTGCACTTAAGTAACCAAATTGCTGACTGATTTTTAGATTTGGTGACTTTTACCATCTGGTCGGCGCTATAGAGCCACAAATACCAGGACAATCAGGCACAAGAACAGTTTTTTCCCCCCAGGCAATTCACCTTATGAACAGTTAAATGTTCCCCCCATTGTGCAATATAATGTGCAATAACTTTTTATTAGTTACCACCCCCATCCTAGCACATCTCTGCATCTCTACCTCTTTCTATTCTATTCTATTCTATTCTATTCTATTCTGTCGTCTATAGCACAACTGTACATACCACTTATTTATCTCTCAATTTATCTCTAAATTTAAAAAAAAGTTTTGTCTATTTATATTTACATATGTGTATTTTATTCTCATCTTATGTTTATTGTCTGTATGTTGTTGCTGTCTCTGTGTACTGGAAGCTAATGACACTAAAACAAATTTCTAGTACGCGCAAGCATACTTGGCAATAAAAGCTCTTTCTGATTCTGATTCTGATGCTGATTTTTTTTTAAAAATGCAGGAGCAGTTTATTTTTATGTTGTGCAGTAGTCTTGCAATAACAGCAAAAAAAAAAAACAAAAAAACTGCCCTGAAAGTTTGTTATTAAGTTAAAAAAAAAAAACTTTATCCTTTAATTGTGAACAACTGGAAGAGTCATGGAAACTTGCTGATGTGAAAATATATATATATTTTTAACTAAATTTAATACATGTAATTAATTTCACAAGCAATGCAAGTGATTTTATTTTAAACACCACAATTGCTCTTCCCTGTCTTTCATCAATTAGACAATATTAATAAATGCATTTTCAATTTTCAATCAACAAAATATTTTCAATTAAATAAAATCAAGTTGATGCAAATAGTTAATAAACAATGCCTGATTTTTTGCATGCAGAAATCCACCCTGGTTCATTTATGGCTGACAAATCATGTTAAGTTTATTAGTTTGTTTTGGTTAAACTGTGTAATCTGAATGCATTTAAGATACACAAATCCTAAATATTACATTTTTCAGTCAGATTATGTTCTCTTTGGGTCATTGTGCACTTAATTAACCAAAATGCTGACTGATTTTTAGATTTGGTGGCTTCTTTTAAAAAATGCAGGAGCAGTTTATTTTTATGTTGCGCCGTAGTCTTGCAATAACGGCAAAAAAAAAACAAAAAAAAAAACAGAAGAAATTCAGTTTGTTATTAAGTTATTTAAAAATAAAAAAAAAACTTTATCCTTTAATTGTGAACAACTGGATGAGTCATGGAAACTTGTTGATGTGAAAATAATTTTTTTTTTTTTACTAAATTTAATACATGTAATAATTAATTTCAAAAGCAATGCAAGTGATTTTATTTTAAACACCACCATTGCTCTTCCCTGTCTTTCATCAATTAGACAATATGCATGAATGCATTTTGAAAATATTTTCAATTAAATAAAATCAAGTTGATGCAAATAGTTAATAAACAATGCCATGACTTTTTTGCATCCAGAAATCCACCATGGTTCATTTATGGCTGACAAATATACATCATGTTAAGTTTATTAGTTTGTTTTGGTTAAACTGTGTAATTGGAATGCATTTAAGACACACAATTTATTTATTTATTTATTTTTAATACATTTTTCAGTCAGATTATGTTCTGTTTGAGTGATTTTTGCATTTGGTGGCTTTAAAAAAAAAAAAAATATATATATATATAGGAGTAGTTTATTTTTATATTGTGCCGTAGTCTTGCAATAAGACTAAAAAAATAACAGAAAAATTTCTGTTTGTTATTGAGTTATTTAATAATATAAAAAATGTTATCCTTTAATTGTGAACAACAGGAAAATTCATTGAAACAATGTCAAAAGACAAAAAAAAATTTACTCAGAAATTGCTAGTAGATTTCACAAATAATTGCAACACTGTTTTGAAATAGAAAGACTGAAACAGTACTTTCATGCAGAGTGTACTCTAATTGTTTTTTTTAGTGTATGAGAAGACAATATCTTTTAGATGTCTGTTATGTAATACATGTAATAATTAATTCCAGAAGCAATGCAAGTGATTTTATTTTAAACACCACCACTGCTGTTCCCTCTCTTTCATCATTAATTACACACATCGTCTAAGAAGCTACAGATCCCTGACCTTTTTTTCAACAATGAGCACTTGGACAAACAAGCCTAGAGCTCACTGTCACATCCTTTTACGCTCTGAACAAAATACATCTTCACTGATTGGCTTTGAGGCTGATTGGAGTTGAACGTTTGGTGCGTTTGGACCTAATGACCAACAATTATGACTCACCTCTCATTTTCAGTCATCTTCGGTCATCTGGGGCAGCTGGAAAGCATTGTTCTCTGAAGTGTTAGAAATGTAAATGTGTGCAGTGTCACAGAAGAGGTGCCAAGGAAAGCCTAGTGACAGCTCGGACGGCCCATAGTCACTTCACTGACCCCGCTCATTTATGTTGAACGCAAAAAACAGGCAAGAGCTGGATAAAATCGACAATGCAGATCCAATCGTCACCAACGGATGTACTGTACTGAATGGGTGCCGTCATAAAAAGAGTCTAAACAGCTGATTAAAACATCACAATAATCCAAAAGCAATCCACACCACTCCAGTCCATCAGTTAACATCTTGAGAAGCCAAAAGCTGCATATTTGTAAGAAACAAATTCATCTTTAAGATGTTTTTAACTTCAAACCATTGCTTTTGGCTAAATCCATAATCCATAATAATGCTTCCTCCAGGGAAAAAGTCCATCTCCTGTTGTCTCTTACATCAAAATCCACCCACATATTTTTTTTAGAGCTGTTTTGGCTTGTAAACTGTGCTTTATTTGTGCAGATTTCACTCCTGATTCAGACCAGACGGCGTTATTATTAGTGAAAAACTTCTTAATGATGGATTTGTTTCTTACGAACACACAGCTTTTGACTTCTCAAGATGTAAACTGATGGACTGGAGTGGTGTGGATTGCTTGTGGATTATTGTGATGTTTTTATCAGCTGTTTGGACTCTCATTCTGACGGCACCCATTCGCTGCAGTTGATCCATTTGTGAGCAAGTGATGCAATGCTACATTTCTACAAATCTGATGAAGAAACAAACTCATCTACATCGTAATCTGTAAGATCTGTAAGACCAATTTTAAGGAATAGTTTACTCCAAAATAAAAATATGCTAAAATTTACTCACTCTCTGGGCATTTTTGTTTGAGGGAGTTAATAGTAAGTAAACTAAATGTTCACAAGCATGTCAGCATGAACATTTCATACTTGCAAATGGGAGAAAAGGTTAATATAACCATTTTCCTTTCTGTTTTTCTGCACAACCATTTGCAGACACGGCCTTGCTGTTATTTTCATTTTTCCCATGGCAAAGGACAAAAACTGAATGCATGCATTTGCTGGCTCGTGCAGTTTGATGTCCTTGGATGCAATTCATGCCTTTGTAGTTGTTGTTTTTCTGCTCTCAGTGTTCAGTCCCTCTGCACTCCAGATTTGGAGATGCCCCTAATTGCTTTCTCATTGTGAGTAAGAACAAGATGCTTTTCATGTGAGGAATGACATGAGTGTCAGATTCGGTAGCGTCAGGCTGGCATCCACCTCCGCACTCAGACCGAGACATGACTTTATTCAAGACATGACCGCTGCGTGTTTGTTGACTTTGACAAATATGGTGAAGGTTGTAAACAGATGCTACAGCGCTGCCAGTCTCTTTATCACTGAACCGTTTTGTTTAGCTATCTATCTATCTATATTTATTTATTTATTGCTCAAATAGTAGAACATGGCGCTAGCAGCATCAAGGTCATTGGTTTGAGTCACAGTTAAAGCAATAACTAATCAAATGTGTACCGTAAATGCAATGTACACATTTTATTGGTTTTGCTTTAATTGTGAATCGAACCCATGGCCTAGGTGTTGCTAGCGCCATGTACTACTATTTGAGCTACAAATGCATAAATTTTAATTGCATCAAATTTTCATCCAGTTGAATTTCACAGTTTTAAAACCATAAAATGCTTTAATTACTTAAAATAAAATTAACATGAATTAAAATAAACTAAAATAAATAAAAAATAAACAGCATAAAAATAAACAGCATAATAAACAGCATAAAAGAATAAAACAGAATAAAAATATAAGTATATTCAAAAAACAAACTAATAAAAATTACAGTGAAATTATTAAAACAGTAAAATAAAATAAACCAGCAGTTTGATTGAGATTAATTGGAATGCGCAATGAAAAAGCATGATTTTTGAACTCTTCAAATATAATTGTTTTCACAGAGAACAGATTTATGCTGATTCTACGCAATTTGCATAAATGCATTTTGAAAATATCAATTAAATAAAATTAAGTTGACGCAAATAATTAACTAGACAAAAACGTTTGTCAAGACAAACTTTAGGTTAGCATGTTTCTAGCATGATTAGCATGTTTAGCATGTTGCTAACATGCTTCTAGCATGATTAGCAAATTACTAACATGTTGCTAGTTTGTTTCTAAAATGATTACCATGTTGCTAGCATGATTAACAAGTTACTTTCATGATTAGCATGATACTAGCATGTTGCTAGCTTGTTTTTAGCATGATTAACATGTCACTAGCATGATTAGCATGTTACTAGCATGTTGCTAGCTTGTTTCTAGCATGATTAACATGTTACAAGCATGATTAGCAGGTTGCTAGCATGCTTGTAACATGATTAGCAAGTTACTAGCATGTTGCTAGCTTGTTTCTAGCATGGTTTACATGTCATTAGCATGGTTAACAAGTTACTAGCATGTTGCTGGCTTATTTCTAGCATGATTAGCATGTTTCTAGCATGTTTCTGGTATATTTCTAGCATGACTTGCAAGTCACTAGCATGCTGCTAGCATGTTTTCAACATTAGCATGTTACTAGCATATTGTTAACATGTTTTAGCATGACTAACAAATTAGCATGTTGGTAGCATGCTTATAGCATGATTAGCAAGTTACTAGCATGTTGCTGGTTTGTTTCTAAAATGATTACCATGTTGCTAGCATGATTAACAAGTTACTTGCATGATTCGCATGATACTACCATGTTGTTTCTAGCATGATTAACATGTTACAAGCATGATTAGCATGTTGCTAGCATGTTGCTAGTATATTTCTAGCATGATTATCAAGTTACTAACATGTTGCTAGTCTGTTTCTAGCATGATTAGCATGTTTCTAGCATGTTGCTGGTGTATTTCTAGCATGACTTGCAAGTCACTAGCATGTTGCTAACATGCTTTTAACATTAGCATGTTGCTAGCATGTTGATAACATGTTTTTGCATGACTAACAAGTTACTACAATGTTGCTAGCATGTTTCTAGCATGATTAGCATATTGTTAACATGATTAGTATGTTACTAGCATGTTGTTAGCATGTTTCTAGCATGATTAGCATATTGTTAACATGATTAGTATGTTACTAGCATGTTGTTAGCATGTTTCTAGCATGACTAGCAAGTTACTAGCATTATTAACATGTTACTAGCATGTTGTTAGCAGGATTTTAACATTAGCATGTTACTAGCATGATTATCATGTTACTAGCATGTTGTTGGCATGTTTTGAACATGATTAACAAGTTACTAGCATGATTTGCATGTTATTAGCATGTTGCTAGTATATTTCTAGCATGACTTGCATGTCACTAGCATGTTGCTAACAGGTTTTTAACATTAGCATGTTACTAGCATGATTATCATGTTACTAGCATGGTGTTAACATACATGTTTTTAGCATGACTAACAAGTTACTAGTATTATTAACATGTTACTAGCATGATTCTCATGTTACTAGCATGTTGTTAGCATGTTTCGAACATGATTACAAGTTACTAGCACGATTAGCATGTTATTAGCATGTTGCTAGCATGTTTTAACATTAGCATGTTACTAGCATGATTATGTTACCAACATGTTAACATGTTTCACCATGACTAACAAGTTACTAGAATGTTGCTACCATGTTTCTAGTATGATTAGCATATTGGTTGCATGTTTCTAGCATGACTAGCAAGTTACTAGCATTATCATGTTATTAGCATGTTGATAGCATGTTTCAGCATGTTTCTAATATTATTAGCAAGATAGATAGATAGATATTAGAGTGGAAGCTTGAATGAGTTAAAATAGATTAGAAATTATAAACAGTACATAGAAGGGAAACTTGATTGAGTCTTAAAAGTTTAAAATTTGAATTTTGACAGTTGGAGTTGATGAGTCTTGGCTCATTTGAACATTACGTCAATGTAAGTCTATGGGATTTTGATGATATTTAATCTTCAGTTATATGAAAACTATAAGTCAGATCAATCTGAAGAGATAGAGTTTGGTGGTTGTAACTTTAAAGCTCTAGGAGGAGTAGCATTCAGAAATTTTAGTCTCATAAGAAGAAAAAGAAGAAGCTTAAATAGCAGATCAGTAGGTTGGTTTTCTCAAGCCAACCTAATAAAAAACAATGCCATGATATTTTTACATGCATAAATCCACCTTGGTTCATTTATGGCTCACAAATATGCATAACATTACGTTTATTCGTTTGTTTTGGTAATCCAAATGCAATTCAGACACAAATCCTAAATATTATATTTTGCAATCAGATTATGTTCTGTATGGGCCATTGTGCACTTAATTCTTTGTGCAATTACCAAACTGCTGACTGATTTTTGGATCTTTGGTGTGTTTTTTTATATATACAGGAGCGGATTTATTTTTATGTTGTGTCTTAGTCTTGCAAAAAGGACAAAAAAATAGGAAGAAATGGGGAAAAGAGTGGCCATGTGACATGACTACAGGTGGAGCCCCACAGAGACAGAGATTGCCGTTGATGCTGCACAGATGTGAAGGACCGCAGATGGTTCGGCAGCACAGACGCCTGATACTCGAGGGACTGAAAGTGAAAAATGTATATATTTATTTATATACACACACATTTATATAAAACAGCCCACACAAGTGAGATCTCTGCGCTTTCTCCAGTGAGATTAGCTCTCAAACAAATCTTAGAGGTTGACACCTATAAAGATTTGCAAGTAAACACTGCTTTGTTTCCGTATTTTTACGAGAAACATCCCAAAGCTACAGTATGTTATTAGCATGATTCCTACTGAAGAAAGAGTATAATATAATATATTCTTCCATGCATAGGAAACTTTCTACACTATAAAAAGCAATAAGATGTACACCAGCCAATTTTTGGCCAGTTTGGGATTATAAACGATGCCAATAATTGCAACGACTTGGCCGACTGATAAAAGTGCTATTTTTTTTTCCTTGTATCAATTCCAAAATCTCCCAACAGCCAACATTTTTAATGAATTTTGAGTACATATTGTTTAAATGTTCACTTCATTTTGGCAATTTTGCATACAGATCATTTGTCATTTTATTATGTATATATATCGCCATCAGCAGCTCTACGGAACAAGAAACTCTGTCTACATCTTGTCAAATCACAATCCCATGCATGGGGGAAACTGAATTTTTTTTTGCTTATTATCAATTTTTTATCAGGCTTCCTGGAAACAAAGTCATGTTTACAAGATAAAAAGTTGATACAACAAGCTCTTTGAGGAAAACAAAGGTTTGCCAGGGTAGTGATGTGAAATCTCTGAAAGAGAGTGAATGGAATGGTATGAAAGAAGTCTTTTATGCTCACCAAGGCTGCATTTATTTAATCAAAATACTGTAAAAGTTCTGAAATACTATTAGAATTTAAAATATCTCTTTTCTATGTGAATACATGTTATAATGTAATTTATTCCTGTGATGCAAAGCTGAATTTTCAGCATCATTATGAGTGTCCAGTGTCACATGATCCTTTCTTTAATGCAGTCTCTACACATTTACTCCTATTTCTTGGGTTTTCTGTACAAATATTTTTTAGAGACAGCCACACGTTACATTTTTTCCATGGCAGTCTATTATTGCGCTCTAATCTATTTCAGATAAACTCGCCTCCGAAAAGCACATAAAAACAAAATGAACTAGTGCCTCTAGATATCGCCATAAGCATTAAAAAATCCATATCAGTCATCCACTGTGAAAAAGCCTCATACTCTGAGACTCTACTCTACATCTAGTCAAATCATAATCCCACGCAGGGAAATGGCATATTCCATGCTGTGCACAATGATATGAAAGTGTGATATGAATACGAAGCAGTTTCTGTATCAGTTGCATCTGCTTGATATGATGGACAGAAAATAGAAATGCATCTTAATTACAGATGTGTAATGTGTAGTTTTATTACATATGGATCATACAATGACTGTAAATGATGCATCATTGCACATAGTGTAACTAGAATTTAGTATAGCATTTAAGGCCATCCAAGATGTAGATGAGTTTGTTTCTTCATCAGATTTGGAGAGATGTAGCATTCCATCACTTGCTCACCAATGGATGTGAATGGGTGCCGTCAGAATGAGGGTCCAAACATCTGATAAAAATATCACAATAATCCACAAGTAATCCACACCTCTTTAGTCCATCAATGAATGCCTTGCGAAGACAAAAGCTTAAACAAATCCATCATTAAGACATTTTAAACTAAAATATGAGTGCATAATCCATAATACCGCTGTCTGGTCTGAATCAAGAGAGAAATCTGCACAGATCAAGCACCGTTTACAAGCCAGCTTTAAACAAATATGTTGGATTTTGATGTGAGAGACAACAGGGTAAGCGTTATTTTAATGGATTAAGGACTCATATTTTAGCCAGAAGTGATGATTTGAAGTTAAAAACGTCTTAAGGATGGATTTTTTTTCTTACAAACATGCAGCTCTTGGCTTCTCAAAATGTTAACTAATGGACTGGAGTGGTGTGGACTGCTTTTGGATTATTGTGATGTTTTTATCAGCTGTTTGGACTCTCATTCTGACGGCACCCATTCACTGCAGAGGATCTATTGCTGTTTAAATATTGCTGTCACAATAACAAACAAGCAATCCACACCACTCCAGTCCATCAGTTAATGTCTTGAGAAGACAAAAGCTTAAACAAATCCATCAAGACATTTTAAACTAAAATAGGACTCCATAATCCATAATACTGCTGTCTGGTCTGAATCAAGAGAGAAATCTGCACAGATCAAACACCGTTAACAAACCAAAACAGTCCAAAACAGCTCTAAACAAATATGTTGGATGCTGATGTGAGAGACAACAGGAAATAGACTTTTTCACTGGAGGAAGTGTTATTATGGATTATGGACTCATGTTTTAGCCAGAAGCATTGATTTGAAGTTAAAAGTGTCTAAAAGATTGATTTTTTTTCTTACAAACATGCAGCTTTTGGCTTCACAAGATGTAAACTGATGGACTGGAGTGGTGTGGATTGCTTTTGAATTACTGTGATGTTTTTATCAGCTGTTTGGACTCTCATTCTGCCGGCACCCATTTACTGCAGAGGATCCATTGGTCAGCAAGTGATGCAATGCTGCATTTCTCCAAATCTGATGAAGAAACAAACTCATCTGCATCTTGGACAGAATGAGGGTGAGCAGATTTTCAGCAAATGTTCATTTTTGGATGAACTACTAAAAAACATCTAAACATATCACAGCAGGTGTCTGTGCTGAAATAGGATATTTTTTCTTTACCAGCTTTATCATTTTTACCCTTATCTGGTTATTATAGTGAATGTATAAAGTCAGTTCTCCATGTTCAAAGCAGGCGTCAAAAAATAGGTGTCTTGTTTTATTATTTCACACTTGGCACACAACGTGGCTGTTTCTTTAAAAATAAATGACACTTGGGTTGATATCTACTGCAGGGTGTCCCTGCATAATTTAAAACTTTAATTACATTTATATGAACTTGAATGAACATCAGCTAAAATATGTAATTTAATAATGAAAAGAACAGTTTACATATGCGGTCCCTGGGTGCGCAAAGGCTGAAAAGACTGGATCTAATGCAATGACATCCATAAGTATGACTCAAGTGCCCAAATACTTTTTATGGCCACTGCAGTGGCCATTTCTCTCCCTCGCTGACCCTAGTGTTTGATTTAATAAATGTGATTCATTTTAATTCATTCATCATCATCATATGCCAGTGTTTTGTTCCTCCCCCTCCCACATTTGTGGGATGTAGCTTTTGCGATTTCCGAGTCATCGTCATGTTAGTCAGAGAAATGGTTGCCTGACGAGCATCACCGTACACTGGAATCCGGGAAACCAAGATGAGCTCGAATTAAAATGTAAATACAACAACAGCGTCGAGGGAAAAACATCTTTCCAGATGAGATGCGCGTTTTGCTTTGCGGTGCACGCGGGTAAGATAAACAACATTTGCATTGACTGTTTGGGAATTGTCTTTACTTATTTTTTGACAGCGATCGATTGCAATACGCGGCGATGGAGAACTTATTGGCAAACTCGGTGCTATTAAAGATTGGAGTGAGTGAATCAATGCCATAGCGTGATGCCTCGCTGTCTGTCAGACATAAATAACCCTCGAACGGGAAAACGTGCAACTGAAATTCACAAGCAAGCAAGTGAATCTGTCATTCGCATGTTCATGAGAGAGAGAGAGAGAGCAGGAGAGAGGCGTTTAACGTTGTTCAACTTTTTTTCCAGCTCCTATCAGTGTCGGTTTTGTAGATTTACTCTGATGCCAACGCACAGTGGATGCAATTCAAGAACGCTATAATGCAGTCATTCGTTCACTATCGCAAAAGAAAACCTCACAGGATGATTGTATATCATCATGAAGACGACCAGCTGGCGGTATATTATCACGCTTGTTACACGGCTGCTTACCAGTTAATAAATATACGGGCACGAAACGGATCTAAGTCTAAATTATTATATTAGTTTACTTGTAAAATAATTTACAGCTGAGTAAAATAGTCAGCTGGCATACGTAGAAAAGAATGGGCTTAGCAATGCATACTGCAACATTATTGCCTAATATTAATTTATAGGCTTTTATTTATACTAAATAAATGTTGCTTCAACTATTTTACGTGCTCTCTGATCCAACTCGATGCATGTCGATCTTCCGACTGATGTACATCGGTCGTTTTTTTGTTTGTTTGTTTAGTTTTTGCAGCTAGGTGACGTTTTTACTAATGGCTTATTGTCGTGCTAACAATTTTAAGTCACAAGATGGCGCAATTAGTGTGAGGATCCAAACTTAAGTCATGCCCTGCGAAATTCGTATTTACGTGTCGCTAAGTCGTACAACGTCTCGACTTTGATTTGAGCCAGATGGCAATTTAGCATCCATTTGTTCATGTGAAAAATACATTTAGGGTACAAGGGGCCAAACACGCCCTGGGGTAAAAGGCACCTTTAATATTATTTTTCTATACACCACTAAATGGCAAAAAAACCTGGCGTAGCGTTTTACAAAACATCCGCTTTTCAAGATGCACGTGCAAATTTGACTGATCTATGACGCGATTGCGGGCAGCAGTGCAAAGTTGATTCTGTGCTTCTAATATCTAATATCCGATGTTTTTTAAAATGTTGTAGATTTTAAGTAGCAAATGAGAATCGCTAAAATAAATGCATATGTTTTAAGACAAATGTCTTCTTAATGATTTTCCGTTTTAAGATAATTAAAGCAACAGTTTTTAAAAAGCAAAAGAACATGTAAAAATATGGTGTTTGGGGTATAAAGCGCCCCTGCTGTTTTGGCTAAAAGACATAATAATTAACATGATAATTACTAGATGGCTGACTTTTCCATTTGTTGACATGACATGGTTATATTCAGATGGTAAATATCACATGTTCAGAATGAAACCATCATATTTAAAAACATGATCTTAATCATATCATCTAATAAAAAATAATTTGTTGTTATTACTGTAAATTTCTATTAAATTATATATGGGATCTTCTTCAATGCTTTCAGAATCTTTAATTTTTTTAATTGTTTCTGTGCTTTACATTTTTTTTATATTAACATTTTAATGACAATATATTTACTGAACATAAAATAATTATTTTATTTTTCAAAATAAGCAGAAAATAGTATTTTCTGTATTAGATATTATTATAAAAACATTATTTTAGCTAAAATACAGTGTGCCTTTTACACCGTGTGTGGGGTAAAAGGCCCCCCTTGCCACCTCATACATTTATAAGATTTTAAAACAAAATAAAGATCTTGTATGATTTATTGTCACAGAAAATCAGTTGCTCCATATATATATATATATAGCAATTATACATTTTAGGTGCAGTGAACAGCACATTTTTTCTTAAGATGTGCCTTTAGCCCCATACTCTATACTAAACTGTTATATTTAAAGTCTGCTAAATTGGAACAACTAATTTTGTAGTTAATGCACTTTAATGCATCCACTATTGCAAGTATACTTTAGGTACATTTTATATATATTGCATTTAAAGACAGACGTTATTTAAAAATCATACAATCCTCATCAATAGTGACATTAAACCATATTTTAGGCTTAAAGTTAAGAAATGTGCATTGTGCACAAGTAGTCCAAATAAAGTTTAATTGAAAATTCTATACCAGCAAGGCTTGAGCTATATATATATATACTTATGTAATAAAATACATGCATTTTAAATCTATTACTTTTTACTAGAGTACATATAAAATGATATATAAAGAATGTTCATTGTGATTACATACACTGCATCCATTGCATCATCCATGTTTTATCACCGACAGGCACCCAAATCGGACAATCCAAAGTTTCCCAATGTGTAATTACGTTATTGTGATGCCGTTCATATGCGTTCAACTCATAAATACAATTTTTCCGACATGACCTGAATGCACCATTAGTTCACTGCATGCACATTCAAGCATGCATAAATAGGCAATGCTTCTATTAAATTATTGACTCGTTTACCTGTAAGGCGGGACTAAAGGCACTATACTGAGTGTTGCAATTTCTTCCTATTCAGTGAAATACAAGTGGACGGACTGCTCGCCTCAAAACGTCTGATATTACAAAGTCAGAACAGCAGCATTGAAGCAGTGGCTTTTGTCTCATGTAACACAGATGTCATCATGCATATCGCTTGTTTTGGCTTTAGTATATGTACAGCTGGCAGCGCTTAGCCTACGGTTATATTTGATCCTGCTGTGTGCCTTCCACAATATGAGATCTAGACAAATCTAGACGCTGCTTCAAGGATCCAGAGTTTAATGTGCATCAAGTGGCAACTCTGTTTTTTTTATGAAGAAATTTAAGAAAAAAGTCTCTAAAATCAAACACTGAAATGCATTTATATAAACTGCAATATGCAACAAGGATTAAAATGACATAAGCTAACTGGTTTCGAAATAGTTTTTGAATTTCAGTGCTTCTGAAGGCATTTCACACAGCATGTCCATGCTGACAAACTGCAAACATTATTTTCTTATTTAGTCTTGAATCAAGATACATTTATGTGAGAAACAAAATGACGTAAGACAGAAAGTCTTGTTTTGACAAGACAAGGAACAAATCTGTTTGCAGGCACAATACCGTAAATCATTTTGCTTCTCTAATGTCTTTCCTAGTGAAAAATAATTATACTAAAATGTATTTAAAATACATTTATTTCATGCTAAGTATACTACAAATATATTTACATCTTATGTACCTAATAAAAATACCATGCAGTTGTACTTTTAGTATACAAACTGGTATATTTAAAGTCTGCTAAATTGGACCAACTCATTTTGTACTTAATGCACTTTAATTGTGCTGAAGTACTGCTTAAGTCCACTTAAACATATACTATCATACAAGATCATACAATCAACAGTGACATTAAAAAAATAGGCTTAATATTAAGAAATGTGCATTGTGCACATAGTTTTCACCGGGTTCAGCTTAAAATCTTAAGTTTAGCAGCTTAAATTTTGTTAAATCAACTTAAAAGTACAACTTATTTCAACTCATGAGTTAAATCAACTTAAAAGTACAGTTTAGCTCACTTTATTGTAGTAGTTGAAATGACTTGTTTTTTTTAAGTTGATTTAACTTAAAATTTAAGGCAGCTGCTTAAGTTTTTAAGTTGAAACTGGTGAAAATTATTTGGAATACTACACTGTAAAAAGTTTTCACCAGTTTCGACTTAAAAACTTAAGTTTAACAGCTGCATTAATCAACTTAAAAATACAAGTCATTTCAACTCATGAGTTAAATCAGCTTAAAAGTACAAGTCAGTTTAACTCACTTTATTGTAGTAGTTGAAATGACTTGTTTTAAGTTGATTTAACTTAAAATTTAAGGCAGCTGCTTAAGTTTTTAAGTTGAAACTGGTGGAAACTATTTGGAATACTACACTTCAAAAGGTTTTCACCAGTTTCAACTTAAAAACTGTTTAACATCTGCCTTAAAATTTTATGTTAAATCAACTTAAAAGTATAAGTCAGTTTAACTCACTTTATTGTAGTGAGCTGAAATTACTTGTAGTTTTAAGTTGCTTTAACTTACATTTTTAAGGCAGCTGCTTAAGTTTTTAAGTTGAAACTGGTGGAAACTATTTGGAATACTACACTGTAAAAAGTTTTCAGAAGTTTCAACTTAAAAACTTAAGTTTAGCAGCTGCCTTAAAAATTTATTTTAAATCAACTTAAAAGTACAAGTCAGTTTAACTCACTTTATTGTAGTGAGTTGAAATTACTTGTTTTAAGTTGATTTAACTTAAAATTTTAATGCAGCTGCTTAAATTTTTAAGTTGAAACTGGTGAAAATTATTTGGAATACTACACTGTAAAAGGTTTTCACCAGTTTCGACTTAAAAACTGTTTAACATCTGCCTTAAAAATTTATGTTAAATCAACTTAAAAGTACAAGTCAGTTTAACTCACTTTATTGTAGTGAGTTAAAATGACTTGTAGTTTTAAGTTGATTTAACTTAAATTTTTAAGGCAGCTGCTTAAGTTTTAAGTTGAAACTGGTGGAAACTATTTGGAATACTACACTGTAAAAAGTTTTCACCACTACTATCTTAAAAGCAAGTTTAACAGCTGCCTTAAAATCAACTAAAAGTACAATTTATTTTAACTCATGAGTTAAATCAACTTAACAGTACAAGTCAGTTTAACTCACTTTATTATAGTGAGTTGAAATGACTTGTAGTTTTAAGTTGATTTAACTCAACATTTTAAGGCAGCTGCTGAACTTAAGTTTTTAAGTTGAAACTGGTGAAAACTTTTTACAGCGTAGTATTCCAAATAAAGTTTTATTACAATATTTATATCAGTAAGTCTCGAGTGTCAGTAAATATGTTAATAGACTTGAACTATACTTAGTATAAAATAAATGCATTTTAAATCTATTACTTTTTTACTAGAGTTGATTAGATATTTGCATTGGAAACAGAAAGACAGAAATGCTATTTTTGCCAGTTTCTGTACTCTCTATATGAATTTATTTCATTATTTGCATTCAGCATTGGTTTTATATGCTGAATTACTACTGTTAATAAATTAACATTGCATTTTTCTCTTTTCAGATGACAGCACACATCTCTACACAACCACCATCCATCGTCATAAACATGCATATGTGGATATTGGCCATATCATCTTTCGCCACGCTTTTCACCTTAATTGAGATGTTCGACATTTACGAGGATATATGTACAGGCCTGTGCCTCTGCGAAGACAGAGACGGGATCTTTACAGCCAGCTGTGAAAACCGAGGAATTAACAATCTGTCTGAGGTAACGCCTTTACACTTCACTGCATATCATCTCCTGCTCACAGGGAATCTGCTAAAGAAAGTCTCACTCGACGACTTTGTGCATTACGAAGGCCTCACCAATTTGCATCTAGGCAACAACGACATATCAGAAATCGAAGGCGGTGCATTTAACGGACTCCAGGGATTAAAGCGACTGCATCTAAACAATAACAAAATCGAGGCACTAAAGGACGACACATTCCACGGACTCGAGAGCCTGGAGTACCTACAGATTGACTATAATTATATTAGCCACATCGAGCCGAAAGCCCTGAGCGCTTTGCGTCACTTGGAAGTGCTCATCCTCAATGACAATTTGCTCTCCGCTCTGCCAAACAACATCTTTCAGTATGTTCCTTTAACTCATCTTGACCTGAGAGGCAATCAACTCAAAGTGCTTCCCTACAACGGCCTTCTGGAGCACCTGAGTCACATTGTAGAGTTGCAGCTTGAAGAAAACCCATGGAATTGTTCATGCGAACTCATCGCACTAAAAGCCTGGCTCGAGAGTATATCCTACACGGCGCTGGTTGGAGATGTGGTTTGTGAGACTCCCTTCCGATTGCACGGACGAGACCTCGATGAAATCTCAAAGCAAGAACTGTGTCCTCGCAGAGCAATCGCCGAATATGAAATGCGCGCAGAACCGGCTCACAGCAGCGAGATCCTCTACAAAACCACGTCAGCGACTTTTCTACCAGGATTTGCATCCTCAACCATCTTGCGTGGCACAAAAAGCAGCCGTTTGTCTGGGAAGCTCCGCGTCAAACCCACATCGCGTTCGTCTTCGAGCAAGCCGCAGAATTACGGTCCGATGCTGGCGTACCAAACCAAATCGCCGGTTCCTCTAGACTGTCCTAATGCGTGCACATGCAATTTGCAAATTTCAGACCTTGGGTTGAACGTCAACTGCCAGGAGAGAAAACTCGAAAACATTTCGGATCTTGATCCCAAGCCGTACAATCCCAAAAAGATGTATCTGACTGGAAACTACATCTCTTCCGTGTGCAGTTCCGACTTTAATGGCGCAACCGGATTGGATTTGCTCCACCTAGGCAATAATCGCATCGCAATCATTCACGATAGGACATTCGGGCAGCTTATACACTTGAGAAGGCTCTACCTTAACGGCAACTTAATAGAGCGCCTCACCGAGGATATGTTTTACGGTCTACAAAGCTTGCAATTTCTCTATTTGGAGTACAACGTTATCCGAGAGATCGCGGTTGGCGCCTTCCAGCAGGCGCCCAATCTTCAATTGCTGTTTCTCAACAACAACCTCCTCAAGACTCTACCACTAGGCGTCTTTGACGGATTAAGCCTAGCTCGATTGAATCTGCGGAGCAACCACTTTCGAACTCTTCCGGTTGGCGGCGTTCTCGAAGACCTTGTGTCTCTGGTCCAGATCGATCTCTTCGAAAACCCTTGGGATTGCTCGTGTCTTGCGGTGGAGATGAAAAACTGGTTGGAGCAGCTCAGCACGGGTACCGTGGTAAACAGCGTCATTTGCGAATCTCCGTTGAGTCTCTCGGGAGAAGATATGCGATACGTTCGAGGCTCGCATCTTTGCCCGGAAAGCTCAAATGCGCAATCTTCCGTCGTGCCGCCCTCGGAGGAATCGTTTCCGGGCAGTACTATTACTTTAGAAACAGCCTTGGATTATGATACGCAGTATCCTGCGGTTCCCCTTTCTGTTCTTATACTTGCTTTGTTGCTACTTTTTATACTATCAGTTTTCGTCGCCGCAGGCTTGTTTGCCGTCATAATGAAGCGGCGTAAAAAGTCTGAACGCCTGGCTTCGGTAACTGCTAATGCGAGCTCCTTCAACGCAATCTACACCGACAGGACGAAGTCCAGAACGTCGGCGGGCCACGTCTACGAGTACATCCCGCCTGCGGCGGAAGGCGCTGCAAAAAACGGGCCGTATAGCGAAGGGAGCGCAATCGAGAGTTACCGAGACTTCGAAGAACTCAATAGAGTTCTGGGATCCAATTCGGAAGAAGAAGTCGGGAGCAATGCGATAAGCTCCGAGTTCAGCGCCGGCACTCCAGACGCCCTCAACAGACACTCTCCAATCTTGGATGACAACTACTTCTACCGAGATATCTTGGCTAGGGACCAGCAGGCCTCTTACAGGGGTAATTTACCATGTAAGCATGGCACACATGCATCGGCTCACTGCGCGCCAGACTTTGATGTGAGACATCAATACTTGAATCCGGAAAGGGTACAGCAGACCATGGTGTACTGCTCGACGCCAGCCACCGTCTACATTGAGCCCAACAGGAGCGAATACTGGGAACTGAAAGCTAAGCTGCATTTCGAACCGGACTATTTGGAGGTTCATGAGAAAAGGACGACGTTCACACAGTTTTGAAATATGGATTTGTCTTAATTTAAAAAAAAAAGTTTGGGAGAAAACATTTTATCTGGGGGATATTAAGGTTAATCTCACAAAAATATAATTGCACCTAAAATTCAAAAGAAAGAAACTTTTTTAAAATACATTTTTAATTAAATATTTTATATTTATACATGTATATTTTATTTATATTTTGCATAAGGAAAATGAAGCCTAATTATTAGTAATTTTTATTTATTTTCTTTTGCAATATGACATTTTGCTGGACAATTAAGCATGTTTTCCCTCATTTCCATTTTCATATTGCATATAAAAAATACACTAGTAATAAAAAATAAATAATAATAATCATTAATGTGGGAAAAAAGTAAATAATCACATTTATTTATATATTATACATAAAGAAAATGAAGCCTAATTAATAACTATTATTTTTTATTTATTAATTTTCTTTTGCATTATGATATTTTACTGGCCAATTAAGCATGTTTTGCCCCATTTCCATTTTCATATTGCAAATAAAAATGTATAATAAAAAAATAACAATAGTAGTAATAATCATTAATGTGGAAAAAAATATTTAAATAAAAAATTACTTATACATCATATTTATAAATGTATATTTAATTTATATTTCACATAAAGAAAATGAAGCCTAAATATTACTATTTTTTAAAATGTATTATTATTATTATTTGCATAATGACATTTTGCTGGACAGTTAAGCATGTTTTCCCTCATTTCCATTTTCATATTACAAAAAAAAAAGATAATAATAATAATAATAATCATGAATGTGGAAAAAACATTTAAATAATAAATTACTTATACATCACATTTCTAAATGTATATATTAATTTATGTTTTGCATGAAGAAAAAAGACCTAATTATTACTATTATTTTTTATTTCTTAATTTTCTTTTGCAATATGACATTTTGCTGGACAATTAAGCACATTTTCCGCCATTTCCATTTTATATTGCCAAAATAAATAAAATAATAATAATAAAAATCACTAATGTGGAAAAAAATATTTAAATAATAAATTACTTATACATTACATTTACAATTGTATATTTTATTTATATTATACATAAAGAAAATGAGGCCTAGTTATTACTATTTTTTATTTATTCATTTTCTTTTCCATTATGACATTTTGCTGGACAATTAAGCACATTTTCTGCCGTTTCCATTTTCATATTGCCAAAATAAATAATTAAAATAATAATAATAAAAATCACTAATGTGGAAAAAAATATTTAAATAATAAATTACTTATACATCACATTTCTAAATGTATATTTATTTATGTTTTGCATAAAGAAAATAAAGCCTAATTATTACTATTACTTTTTATTTCTTACTTTTCTTTTGCAATATGGCATTTTGCTGGACAATTAAGCACATTTTCCGCCGTTTCCATTTTCATATTGCAAAAATAAATAAATATAAAATATTAATAAAAAACAATAATAATAAAAATCATGAAATGTGGAACAAATCAAACAATAAATTATATTTCATATTCATAAATGTATATTTTATTGATATATTACATTATTCACTACATGAATAATGAAGTGTAGTTATTACTATTATTTTTTATTTATTCATTTTCTTTTGCATTGTGACATTCTGCTAGACTATTAAGCACAATTTCCCCATTTCCATTTTCACATTGAAAATAATAATAATAATAATAATAATAACAAAATAAATAATAATAGTAATTCTCTAATTTACATGAATGTGGAAAAATAATTGAAATAATAAATTATTTATACATCATAACATACATTCCACTAATTTCCTTTGTTGCACTGCAAATATATATATATATATATATTTTTTTTTTTTTTTGATCAAAAATACAGAAAAAACAGTAATATTATTATAATTTAAAATAATGGTTTTCTATTTTAATATACTGTAAAATGTAATTTATTTCTGTGATCAAAGCTGAATTTTCAGTATCATTTCTCCAGTCTTCAGTGTCACATGATCCGTCAGAAATCATTCTAATATGCTGATTTAAATATATATATATATATATATATATATATATATAATTTTATTATTATTATTTTTTTTTTGCAGTGTTATACACTCTGCTTTAAATAAATACATTCTTAATTCTCAAATCTTAATGCTCCTTCAAACCAGGTTCACTTTTCTAATGCAAAATATTTTTTCTTTTAAATTTTGGGGTTTTTGTGAGACTCACGCCATATTGTCACACATACCATGCATCAAAAACAATTACAACCTTCTTTTACTTCTGTACCATCCGTTTAATACGTTCTGAGGTCCTTGAATGATTTCTGTGTGAATATAAAAGTGACACTTGTCTTAAAGACGTAAGATGTTGTGACCGTTCACAATTATATTAAGGCTTTTCCTCCTCACATCTACTTCATTTTTGTGTTTTACATACACATTGTTACCGGTGTACTTATATATATTGATTCTGCAGATCTTTGCACTTCTTTTGCACTGGTTAAATTATATTAAGAAGACTTTTTGTAACATTTACAATTGTAACATTTCTATTGACAGTCCTGGCAGTCAAAACCAATTACTTTTTAGATTTAATTAATGCTGGGAAAATTCATTTTCGTGTTCTTTTTGCAATTTTTTGAGTCTAAAAGGCATATGCAGTCAAAGCACAAAATGTACAGTCTATAACCTGTAGTCTACAGGTCACAGCGGCTGTGCAATATTATAAAGTCCCTTTAAATGTTAGCTTGGCGTTTGTCCACCCACGTCGGCTAATAAGAAGCGCCATGAGAGCGGTCGTGGGAGAAGACGAGACGACCACAGGGAAAGCGCGTAAAGCCAAATATGAATCCCCTTCCCCCTCGCTACTTTCCTTGGGTTTTCTGATGTGTGACTCAGTGAAGGAAACAACAACCCGAGCCTCTTTTTACACAAGGGTTTGTTATTCAGCAAATGCCAATGAAAATTTCATGCAGGGCTCGAGGCGGTCTGGAGAGACTGTTATGCAAAAACAGCGCTTGCTGTGGCACGTCAGTGTATCTTCTCGTTTCTATGGCCTGTATAGGATTTTGACTGAAAATAGCAATTATTTCATGGATTTATAAGTCACTCTCATGACTATTATATCGTGTCATTTCTGTGTTTACATGTGCAAACCGAATGAATTACAGACTGAACAAAGCATGTCAGTTTTGCACTGATTTTTCTTCAACACATCACAAAAACCAGTGTATATGGAGCAGATGTTTCTATATTTACTCTCATAATAACAGACAGATACCATATGGATGTTTGCTTCAACCAGTATAGGTAAAACATTTCAGCTGCTATAGTTAATTTGTGGGAAAAAAACAAAAAAAAACTAGACACAGTGTCAGTTTTTGCACTGAAATTCTGTCTATACACTGCAGGATTTGTAATATATATATATATATATATTTTTAAAGACGGCTCTTATGCTCTATAAGGCTGCATTTATTTGATTAAAAATATGGAAAAAACAGTAATATTATTATAATTTAAAATAACGGTTTTCTATTGTAATATACTGTAAAATGTAATTTATTTCTGTGATCAAAGCTGAATTTTTAGCATCATTACTACAGTCCTCAGTGTCACATGATCCTTCAGAAATCATGCTGATTTAAATAAAAAATAAAATCAAAATAGAAAAGTGGTAAATTACAAAAGAATAATATTATATAAAATTATCATAATTTATATTATATATTTTTTTGCTTTTATTCATCAGGGACAAATTAAAATGATCAAAACTGACAGTAAAATACCAGGTTTATTATGATTAACTAAAACTAAAACAAAAATGTCAATTAAAAAATACTTATAGAATAATAATAAATTATACATATTTTAATAAAATACAATGTAAATAAAATGTAAAAAAATTCAGCTACCCTTCTCATTTTAATTCAGTTTAACTTGATGTTCTAAAATAAGTCAATCTAAAACAAAAACGAAAAATTAAAAATACTAAAAAAAAAGACAGAAAAAATTAACTAAAATTAAAATGGAAAATATAAAAATTTAAACCAATGCAAAATGTTATTAAATACTGTAATATCTCAAAGATACTTCAGAAATTATTTTAATATGCTGATTTATTATCAATATTTGAAACAGTTACACCAACTGTTCACAGGTTCAAATAAATAAATAAATACATATATCAATATTTATTTATTTATTTGAACCTGTGGTAATTTGATTAATAAAACGTTTTGGGGGGAAACCCCTTCATTTAAAATAATAAAAAAAAAAAAACTAAAATAGAAAAGTGGTAAATTACTAACACTTATAAAATAATCATAATATATATTTTTATAATATATTTTTACTTTTGTTCATCAAGGACAAATTAAAATGATCAAAACTGACAGTGAATACCAGGTTTAATATGATTAACTAAAATTAAAACAATGGACAACGTAGATTAAAAAATACTAATAATAAATAGAATAATAATAACAACAACAACAACAACAATAATAATAATAATAATAATAATTAATTATACATATTTTTAAATAAAATAAAATATAAATAAAATATTAAAAAATACATGTAAAAAGATTAGCCATCTTTCTCTTTAATAAAAATAATAAAAATGAAAAACAAAAAAAGGCGAAAAAATATCTAAAATTAAAATGGAAAATATAAAAATTATAACCAAAATGTTAATAAAAAATGTGATCCCTCAAAGATACTTCAGAAATCATTCTAATATACTGATTTATTATCAATATTTGAAACAGTTGCACTGTTTATTTATTATTTATTTATTTATTTATTTGAACCTGTGATACTTTTTTAGAGGGTGAAACCCTTTATTTAAAACAAATTAAAAATAAAAATAAAATAGAAAAGTGGTAAATTACTATCCCTTATAAAATAATCATAATAATATTATATATTTTTTATATCATATATTTTTACTATTATTCATCAAGGACAAATTAAAATGATCAAAAGTGACAGTAAATACCGGGTTTATTATGATTAACCAAAACTAAAACAATGAAAAACGTAGATTAAAAAAAACTTTTTAAAAATAATACTAATAAAATAATAAACTATGCATATTTTTAGTAAAATGTAAATAAAATATTAAAAAGTAAATGTAAAAAAATCAGCTACCTTTTTCAGTTTAACCTGATGTTCTAAAAGAATAAAAAAATAACTAAAATTACAATACAAAATATTATTAAAAACTAATATCTCAAAGATACTTCAGAAATCATTCTAATATACTGAGTTATTACCAAAATTTGAAATAGTTGCACAGCTTGCTTATTTATTTATTTATTTATTTGAACCTGTGATACTTTTTTAGAGGGTGAAACCCTTTATTTAAAACAAATTAAAAATAAAAATAAAATAGAAAAGTGGTAAATTACTATCCCTTATAAAATAATCATAATAATATTATATATTTTTTATATTATATATTTTTACTTTTATTCATCAAGGACAAATTAAAATGACTGACAGTAATTACCAGGTTTATTATGAATAACTAAAACTAAAACAATGAAAAAGGTAGATTTAAAAAATACTAATAAAATAATAAACTATGCATATTTTTAGTAAAATGAAAATAAAATATTAAAAAGTAAATGTAAAAAAATCAGCTACCTTTTTCAGTTTAACTTGATGTTCTAAAAGAAGAAAAAAATAACTAAAATTAAAATACAAAATATTATTAAAAACTAATATCTCAAAGATACTTCAGAAGTCATTCTAATATACTGATTTATTATCAATATTTAAAACAGTTGCACTGCTTATTTATTTAATTATTTATTTATTTATTTGAACCTGTGATACTTTCTAAGGATGAATAAAAAGTTTGAAGAAAAAAAAACTGTGAAAAAGGAAAACTAAAAAATACTTACAAAATAATAATAATCAAAATAATAAATTATACACATTTTTAATAAAATAAAATGTAAATAAAAAATAAATGTAAAAAAAAACTAAAACAAAAAATAATACTAAATAAAATACTAAAAATGACCAAAAATAAATAAATAAAATGTTTACTAAAATTAAAATGGAAAATATAAACATTAAAACCAAATGTTGTTAAAAAACGATGATATCACAAAGATACTAAAATGACAGTTAAAAACATTTATAATGTTACAAAAGATTTCTATTTTATATAAATGCTAAAAATGTATGAAAATAGAAAGCAGCACAACTGTTTTCAACATTAATAATAATTAGAAATGTTTTTTAAATAGCAAATCAGCATCTTAGAATGATTTCTGAAAGATCATGTGACACTGAAGACTGGAGTAATGATGCTGAAAATTCAGCTTTGCATCAAATAAATAAATTCTATTTTGCAATATATGCACATAGAAAATAGTTTTTTAAATATTAATAACATTTCACAATTTTTTGTCAAATAAATGCAGTCTTGACTTATTAAAACAACATTAAAAATCATTCCCAATCTACTGCAGCCTATATGGCACAGATATTCAATCTCATAATAACAGACAGACAGCATATGGATGTTTGCCTTAACCAGGAATAAACAATATAGACAAAACATCTCAGCTGCTACAGCTAATTTGTGGAAAAAAAGACAAAGAAGACACACTGACAAGATCTCCAATGATTCTGCTCTCACATTAAAAATAAAAAAAACCCTGTCAGGTGTTTTGAGAGCTTGTTTTGACAGCATCTGCACAGAAAACACAAGAGTAGCTTGTCAAATATTGAAGTGGACCGTCTCAATTAAAGTCCTGAGGCGCAGCGGCATCTCAGACTTCAGAAGTCAATTTTCTGCTTTTCTCCAGTTTTTGTTTGCATGCAAATAATGATTATCATTGTAGCATGAACAAATAATGTCGCTGTGCGATCCTCGACCTCGTTGCGCTGAACCCCGAGGCTGTTTTTGTTTTCTCTGTGGCTCTGAGAGCCTGTGGCGATGCTTCACTACGCTTTCTCTTGTAAAGCGGTTCAAATATTGAGCGTTTGCGGTCGTAGAGTCGTCTCTCCGTGTTAAATGACTTTCATCTTTATGCCACAGGCGAAATTAAAATTTCAAGTTGAGCTGCCATAAATATCGAACGGATTTTAACCGGACTGTTCAAAAACGAAGTCAATATTTACGCAAAATCGGAGGCGAATTAGCTCGAATCAGTCCGGCTGATCCATAAATTAAAAAAGAAATATAAACCTTGTGCTAATTGAAAGAAAACAAGTCAAGAAGCCAAGATCTGGTGGTAAGATTTTTGAAGAAAGATTACAAGAAAATACCATTTCAGTCTTTCTACTTCAAAATTCACATTTAATTGAGTTATATGCAATTTTTTTGCAATTATTTGTGCTTATTTATTACCTGTGACACCTTTTTAGGATTCTTTGATGAATAAAAAGTTTTTTAAAAAATGCATTTATTTAAAATAAAATAAAAACGAAATAGAAAAGTGGTAAATTACAAAAGAATAATACTTATAAAATTATCATAATATAATATATATTTTTCTGATATATATTCTTTACTTTTATTTATCAGGAACAAATTAAAATGATTAAATTAAAAATTTAATTAAATTAAAAAATGTCACTTTTATTGTATTTTTTGTGCACCAAAAATGTGAAAAAATAAAAAAATAAAACATTGGGAAGTTGTTAAACCCTGTTTTAGTCCAGTGCAATAATAATAAATAGCTTTTTTTGTTTTTCTTTTTTTTTTGGAGAAAAATAAAATCATCTCTGTGTTAAAATGACCTGAACACAAAATGAAGTTTAAATAAAAATATTATAAAATTATTTAAAAATAAATGTAATATTTATTGAAGCAATAAAAGCATGTAAAATAAGTAAAAGTATTTTATTAAATTTTATTTTAATTAGTCTAAATAACAATTTACTTTTTTCCTTTTTACATTTTAATTTTTCCTTTTATTTGATATTTTCTGTTTTCATTTTATTTATATATTTTTCTTATATATTCTTATATTTTTATATTTTCTTATATGCTTAGTGTTGTCACTTTTTTTTTTACAAAACAGTACAAATATATATATATATATATATATATATATATATATATATATATATATAAATATAAACAACTGGAAGGTTGTCAAACCCTGTGTGAAGTTGATAAGTTGTAGTCTAATGCAATAATAATAAATAGCATTTAAAAAAAAAAATCTCTGTGTTACAAATGACCTGAACACAAAATTAAGTTAAAAAAATATATATAATAAAAATATTTAAAAATAAATGTAATATTTATTGAAGCAAGTAAAAATTAAGTTAAAATTAAGTATATATATATATATATATTTTTTTTTTCTTATATATTCTTATATTTTATATGCTTAGTGTTGTCACTTTTATTATATATTTTGTGCACCAAAAAAGTGCAAAAATAAAAAAAAAATAAAATATTGGAAAGTTGTTAAAACCTGTTTTAGTCCAGTGCAATAAGAATAAATAGCATTTTTTTTTCTCTAAAAAATGACCTGAACACAAAATGAAGTTTAAATAAAAATATTATAAAATTATTTAAAAATAAATGCAATATTTATTGAAGCAATAAAAGCATGTCAAATAAGTACAATTATTTTTATTAAATGTTATTTTAATTATTCTAAATAATTAAATTGTAGGGCTTTTTTTTCCAGCAAAAACATGTTTTTTACGACCCTGGTCATAGTTTCCAGATTTAATTTCCAGTCATTTATTTTGTCATTCAGGACACAGTGTACCTGTAACATCACATCCAGCCGTCCTCATTCACTGGTTTATGCTCAAATGTAAGTGTAAATGTGCAAACAACAGATCAGTGTCACACATGAAAGACAAAAATCCATTTTGAGCCTCATTTAGATTCAGTGCGAAAACCACTTACTTGCACTTAACCTTCAATAAAAGTTAGTTTAGTTTGCAAGTATGAGTTTGATATTGTATTTCTTTATCTTTGTTATCTTCATGAAAACTTATGCGAACCTTGAGTTTTAGTACCTGAACTGTGTCTGATTTGCTGGTAATGACGCAAATGTTTTCAGTATCTGTTTTTCACTCCTACACACTGGCTTGAAGGCCGTTTTTTTACATTTCTTTCAAGGCGCTGATGTTCTCTGGTCGTCTTGCGTGATTATCTTTAAGGACTTGTCTCAGTGTTTCAATAAGGAACGTGACATTTCTTATATATCATCTATTTTTCATCCGCAGTACTGTACATCCTTCAGCTAGTCGTATGTTCCTGTGCGATCGCTGTTCTCTAGTGTTTTCTGATGGATGTGAAAGACGGACTGTAAGCAGAGGAAGAAACGCCTGGAGATTTTTAGCTTTTACTTTTGAAGATTTATATAAAAAATACAAGAAATGTCATCCAGACAACTACTCTTCACTGAAAGTGTTTAATTCTGTATATCTGTGTATTGTATGTTAGGAATCATTCATGCAAAAGTTACATTTCTGTCATAATTTACTCTTTTATTTTAGTATTATTTATATTACGCTGTAAAATAATAATAATAATAATAAGTTGTATATTTAATTTAATGTGTTTCTTGATGTTCCCTTGTAATTATATGTGACATTTATGAATTTTCGAATTTTGCTAATTGTGTCAAAGTATTCATTTTTTATTTAACTTTTATTTTTATATTTTTTGTTTTTATTTTTCAATTTAGTTTAGATTGTAGTACTGGTTTGCGTTTTCCATTTTGTCTTTTTTCCCCAGTAAATATAACTTTATTTTTATTGTATTTTTAAATAGTAATTTTTTTCATGTAATATTTATTTCATTAAAACTTTATTTCATTTAATGATAAATGAATATAAAATAAAATAAAATTCTTTATTAATAATAATAATTTAATATTTACCCTTTTGTAATCCACTAAAAACAAATAACAGCATATTTATTGGTGAATGTTATGTATTATTATTTTAAAATAGCTTTTATTGTTACATTTTAGGTTTTCATTTTAATTTAGTTTTTTCAAATACTTTTTTAATACTTTTAGTAGTTCAACTTTTTTCATGTAATATTTATTTAATTAAAACTTTATTTTATTTAATGATAAATGAATATAAAATGAAATAATTTTTTTAATGTATTTTCCCCTTCCACTAAAAACAAATAACAGCTTATTTTTCTGTCTATATTATGTATTATTGTTACATTTTAAGTTTTCATTTTAATTTAGTTTTTATATGCTTTTTAAAATATTTTTAGTAGTTCAACTTTTTTATGTAATATTTATTTAATTAAAACTTTATTTGCATTTAATGATAATTAATATAAAATGAAATAAAATTCTTTAATATTTTCCTTTTTGTTTTTATTTAGTTCAGGTTTTAATCATTTTTATCATGTGCTTTTGTCATTTTTATATATTTCTATTTAGCTTTAATTTATTTTCATTTTAGTTTTAGCTTCAGTATTTTTTTAATTAGAAGTCAAGATTTCTAATTTTTAGATTTGTAAAAAAAGTTTTTTTTAATTTTCTGTTTCATGTAATATTTATATTTATATTTTATTATTAATGTTTTATTTTATTTTTTTGTCTTTGTTTTAATTAATGAAAATTATTTTTTAAATTCTATTTATTATAAAATTCTTCAATATTTCCTCTTTTTTGAAGGAGGGTCTAAATATTTCTATTCATTAAAAGTTTTTTAATTTTGTGTTTCATGTAATATTTATATATATTTTTTTAAAAGCTTTATTTCAATGAATGAAACTGCTATTTAAAATTATTCAATATTTCCTCTTTTTTACCCACTAAAAACAAATATCAGCATATTATTCAGTTTATTGTTGTTACATGTTGTGCTGGATGAACGAGACGAGAAACGAGATACGATACAAACAAATAACAATTTAATATAAATCTTCGTAGGAACAGGCAGGAACACAACGATACATCCACACACTTCCAAATAACGTTAAGGACCGACCGCAAACTCAAAACACAAGCAGACTTATAAAGGGTGAGACTAATTACAAACACAGGTGTAGGGGATGACGGTAATGAGGGTTAAACCAAAACAGACAGATCGACTGGGGAAGACAATGGGAGAAACCAAAAGACATAAACAGACATAAATGTGACAATTGTAATATTTAGAAATAGCATTTATTGCTATATTTTCAGTTTTTATTTTTATTTAGTTCAGGTTTTAATCATTTGTTCACATGTGCTTTTGTCATTTTTATATATTTCTATTTAGCTTTAATTAAAAAAAAAGTTATGTTTATAAAAAAGCTTTTTAATTATTTAATTAAGTTTCATGTAATATTTATATTTATATTCTATTATTGTTGTTTTATTTTATTTATTTTTTTTATTTTAATTAATGAAAATTATTTTTAAAATTCTGTATATTATAAAATTCTTCAATATTTCCTCTTTTTTGAAGAATAAGAAGGGGATAAATATTTCTTTATTTATAATAATAATTTATTTATTCATTAAAAGTTTTTTTTTGTGTGTTTCATGTAATATTTATATTTAATTTTATTAAAGCTTTATTTCAATTAATGAAACTGATTTTTAAATTATTCAATATTTCCTCTTTTTTTACCCACTAAAAACAAATATCAGCATATTTTTCAGTTTATAGTAATATGTAGAATTAGCTTTTATTGTTTTATTTTCATTGTTTTTATTTAGTTCAGGTTTTAATAATTTTTCTCATGTGCTTTTGTCATTGGGGGGGGGGTCTAAATATTTCTATTTAGCTTTAATTTATTTAATTTCAGTTTTGGCTTCAGTACTTTTTTAATAAGAATTTAAGATTTCTCATTTTTCATAATTTTGTGTTTCATATAATATTTATATTTTATTATTATTGTTTTATTTTAATTTTTTTCTTTATTTTAATTAATGAAAATTACTTTTACTATATATTTAAAAAAAATTCTTCAATATTTCCCATTGTGTTTCTCTTAAAACAAATATCAGCATATGGGTTTAAAACAATTTATTATTATTATTTTTATTATTATTATTATTATTATTGCTGTTGTTGTTGTTCCTTTAGCTACCCTTTTTCATCCTCATGAGCATCAGTCCCATTTTTCCCGTTGTCTTTTCTTTCCTTCTTTATTTCAGAAACATCATTTTCACAGATAAAAGCCCGAGTCATCTAATAGTTTCAGTTTGTCCTATAAATAAATGAATTCTGAATGTATAAATGGACAATGTAGGAGTAGACCCATCTAAGTTCACAATCAGTTCAAGAAACCGTTCTAGTTTTCCTCATTAGCAGAACATGCTGTGCTCAGTGGACGAACAGTTCCTCCTCATTTCTCTGAGACTTGCTCATTAAAACCGTACCTCTGGCTTTACCCAGTATAGCGTTAATGCAGCTTCAGGCCTCTTTATCATTCATGTGGACAGAAAAGGTGAAGCAGGCTGTTATTTCATGTGGCCTTGTGCTGTTCAGAACGTGATTCAGCAGATCTGGACCATAATAATCTGATGCGTCTACCTGTTAACTAACAGATTCACAGGGGTTCGTGTGTTTGCTGTGAATGCCGCTGTCTGAGTTTGTCCTGAAATGACTTGAGAAGCCTTTAAGCAGTACTCAGTGTTCTCGTTCGGACTAAAATTCAAGCAAAACCCACATGGATTAACGTTTCTTCTGTATATCAGTTCTGATCCTTTGCCAGTGTTTATAGCATTCATAAATATTAAATTCCAGGACTTTTTCAAGCACTGCTTTTTTGATTTTCAAGGACTCTGAAACAATGTCTTTCACATTTTATAAAAGATAAATGCATAAATAAAATATACTATTAAAACAAAATGGCACAAATAATGCCAAGCACATGCAAATAATATGAAGGACAAAAAGAGAAAGAGAAATAAAGCACATTGCATTTAAAATGAACCGTTATTCTTGCAGCGACAGGTTTGATACCAATGTACAAGATTATATATGATTATATACATTAAAAGCAAGAGCGTAGGTTTGATTTTGGCACTGATGATTTTTTAATGTTCATCTAAATTCATTTTGTAAGAGATTTTTTTCTCTCTCTGTTTTAAAGATGTTTTCTTTGGATTGTTTGATTACTCAAAAGAGAATACAGGAACATGTAACTTAAAGTTTCCTGCTTAATAAATTTCACATACGTAAAAAAAACTTCGGCTCTAAACCTCTTTTCTTTATTAAGTTGGCTATATGTTAATCATGCTAGCAACATGCTAATCACGCTAGCAACATGCTACCAACCTGTTAATCATGTTAGCAACATGCTAGCAACATGCTAGTAACCTGCTAATCATGCTAGTAACTTGCTAATAATGCTAATAACAATGCTAATCATGCTTATAACATGCTAACAACTTGCTAATCATGCTAATAACATGCTAACAACTTGCTAATCATGTTAAAAACATGTTAACAACATGCTACTAACTTGCTAATCATGCTAACAACATGCTAATCACGCAAGAACATGCTACAAACCTGTTAATCATGCTAGCAACATGTTAGTAACTTCCTAATCATGCTGGTAACATGCTAGAACATGCTAGTAACCTGCTAATCATGCTAAGTAACTTGCTAATAATGCTAATAACAATGCTAATCATGCTAATAACATGCTAACCAATTGGTAATCATGCTAATAACATGCTAACAACTTGCTAATCATGTTAAAACATGTTAACAACACGGTACTAACTTGCACAGCAACATGCTACAAACCTGTTAATCATGCTTGTTAGTAACTTAATCATGCTGGTAACATGCTAGCAACATGCTAGTAACCTGCTAATCATGCTAGTAACTTGCTAATAATGCTAATAACAATGCTAATCATGCTAATAACATGCTAACCAATTGGTAATAATGCTAATAACATGCTAACAACTTGCTAATCATGTTAAAAACATGTTAACAACACGGTACTAACTTGCTAATCATGCTAGCAACATGCTAATCACGCTAGCAACATGCTACTAACCTGTTAATCATGTTAGCAACATGCTAGCAACATGTTAGTAACTTGCTAATCATACTGGTAACATGCTAGCAACATGCTAGTAACTTGCTAATCATGTTAGTAACTTGCTAATAATGCTAATAACAATGCTAATCATGCTAATAACATGTTAACAACTTGCTAATCATGTTAAAAACATGTTAACAACACGCTACTAACTTGGTAATCATGTTAGCAACTTGCTAATCACGTTAGAAACATGCTAGCAACTTCCTAATCATGCTAGAAACATGGTAGCAACATGCCAGTAACTTGCTAATCATGCTAACAACATGCTAATCACGCTAGCAAGATGTTAGCAACCTGTTAATCATGTTAGCAACATGCTAACAAGTTGTTAATCACGCTAACAACATGCTAGCAACATGCTAATCACACTAGCAACATGCTAGCAACCTGCTAATCATGTTAGTAACATGCTAGCAACATTCTAACAAGTTGCTAATCATGTTAAAAACATGTTAACAACACGCTACTAACTTACTAATCATGTTAGCAACATGCTAGCAACTTGCTAATCACGTTATAAACATGGTAGCAACTTTCTAATCATGCTAGAAACATCCTAGCAACATGCTAGTAACTTCCTAATCATGCTAATAACAATGCTAATCATGCTAGAATCATGTTAATAACATGCTAACAACTTGCTAATCATGTTAAAAGCATGTTAACAACACACTACTAACTTGCTAATCATGCTAGCAACTTGCTAATCACGTTAGAAACATGCTAGCAACTTCCTAATCATGCTAGAAACATGCTAGTAACTTGCTAATCATGCTAGCAACATGGTAATCACGCTAGCAACATGCTAACAACCTGCTAATCATGTTAGTAACATGCTAGCAACTTTCTAACAAGTTGTTAATCACACTAGCAACATGCTAGCATCTTGCAGCATCTTAAATCATAATGCTAGAAACATGCTAGCAACTTGCTAATCATGCTAGAAACATGCTAGCAACATGCTAACAACAATTAGCTAATCATGCTAGAAACATGCTACAACCTGGTATTCATGCTAGAAACATGTTAGCAACATGCTAACAATTTGCTAATTATGCTAAAAACGTGTTAACAACTTGCTAATCATGCTAGAAACATGCTAGCAAGTTGCTAATCACGCTAGCAACATGTTAGTGTTGGATTACAAATTTAAGAATCTGTTTAAAATATGCTGATCCTATGCATATTTGTTATAGGTTCCAATATAACAACATGAACTGAAAAAGTTATGTATATTGTGACAGTCTAAGAGCAGGCAGCCCAGGCCCTGAGACAGTAAACTTTTGTCTTTATGCAGTTCCTGAACATCTGGCAGGTTTTCCCAAGTTAAGTGTGAATTCTAAGCTCAAGGCACAACTGTGCCTTTTGTTTAAGCACCTATGCATTTGAATGACACTTGTATGCTAAATAGATCAAGGCTTGGAAAATCTTTAACTGAGCTGTTTTCCTGAACCACATTTGCATGCTTTGTTTAGATTGATTCCACTTCTATGTACTCCTCCCACTATTTAAACCTATATACTCTGCTGTGCTGAGATTTTGTCAGAAGACGACTTTGATGACTGCAGTGCTTAGCAGCGAGTATCTGAATAAAGAGCAACTTCTGCTTCAAGATATCCAAAACGTCTCCTGGTCTCTAAAAAAAAAAATTCACAACACTGGCATCTTGCAGCATCTTGAATCATAATGCTAGAAACATGCTAGCAACTTGCTAATCATGCTAGAAACATGCTAGCAACCTAGTAATCATGCTAGTAATCATGCTCTTAAACTTTTTAAACCTTTTCAAACTTTGTGGTCCGGCTTTCTCAAGCCTACTTAAAGTTTGTCTTGACAAACTTTTTTATCTAGTTTAAAGTACATGGAAACTATCCAAATTTAAGTGAAAACTGCATCTTACATTCATCATATGTGTCCTCTTAAGGTGTACACATTTATTTATTTATTGTTAACCTGACAACACATCCCTTATACAAAAACTATGGTATCTGTAGTAAAACTGTGGTTATAAAAAAAAAACAAAAAACATGATTACTACATTTTTACTACAGTAAAACCACTGTTAATTTTCAAAGTCAGTTGTATTTGTGCAAACTTTCTTTCCATATTTTTAATTTGTTCCGTTTTTATAACTGTACTGCCTTAATGGTTTGGTGTGTTTACAGTTTTCTACGAAAAAAGATTCGTGATCCCAAACTGAATCAAATGATTCACAAACCCGCGTCGAAGTTACGATCTGAATCAAATGATTCGCGATTCGCGCTCTGATACCTGATCTGAATAATGATTCACGAGCCATCATTACAGATCAGGACTCGGAGCGCGGATCGCGAATCATTCAATTCGCGAAATGATTCACGAACCCGCTCTGAAGTTCCATCTAAGTCAAATGATTCGTGAACCCTCTCCGAAGTCCCGATCTAAAACAAATGACTCGCGATACGCGAAGTTCCGATCTGAATCAAATGATTCGCGAAACGCGATTTGAAATCCTGATCTGAATCAAATGATTCGCGATATGCGAATTGGATCGCTTCAAAACAGTGAATCATTTTGCAACGCAGTCGTTTAACTGATTCGGATTTGGAAAAGCTCCGTTTCACCCATCACTATAAGTGCTTTTTTAAATCATTACAAGCAACATTCGAAAATGAATGGCTCTTTTAATTTGATCTGGTTTTGCTAGTGAATCGTTTGAAATGAATGATCGCAGTCAGACGTTTGAATCAATCAAAGCGGTTCCAGCGTAAATGACTCACTCAATTGATTCGGTTCATCTGTTTCTCTTTTCTTCAGCCATGTTTGCACGACATTGTCAGTACTACTACTGTCTTAGCTCGCTAGTTTATGACATTAACTGAAATAAGAGAAAAGAGTATGATGTTTTTTTTAACAGTTGAATTTTCTGTGAAAATATATGTGCTTACTGAAAAAATTAAACACTATTCACTATTTCATAGATACATTTTCTTTCAATAATTTAAGTACCTCTTAAGGAAAATTGCTATTCCAGGCTTTAATTCAAGTACATCAAGCACTTTAAGCACTTTGTATGAACTCTGGTATATTGTTCCTTTGTTTAATAATTTAAGAAAGTTAAGATGTGTTTAGTTCAAGTAAGTTCACTTACTTTAATCTTGCATTTCATCAGAAATTGATGCACATAAATGTGCATAAATGCTCTAAAATTAAAATTTGCTCCTAACCTTCAGTATATTTAAGGATAAGCAAGAATTCATGTTGAAATATGTTTTTCAGCAAAATACCTACAAAATTGTCATTTTAAGCCTAAGGGGAAACTGGGGCTAGTTGTCACACTTCAGTGAATATTTCTCTGGGTTGTTTATTTTTGTATCTTGGCTCTAAATGGATTATTGAACATTTCCATTATTACTGACCAGGAAAAATGATACAGTTCATTCAACACACATTGACAATATAGTGGGGCATGTTGTCACAATGGGAAACTGCCAATAAACTGCCCATCATAGGCTTTTCAGATCAGTTAAAACAGTAAAGCTGCTGAAATTATGTGCCAAATGTCCAGTCAAGTCACATTTGTTTCAACAGCGCTTTATACAGATTGTTTTGAAGTAGCTTTGCATTAATAAAACAGGGAAACAGTTGTTAATGCTGTAAAATGCATCAATTATGAAACAAATCCCATTTTGGTAGTAAAGCAGCTCTACAGAAGACAATATTTCTTATGCAGATTAATTTAGTTCAATGTTGATTGAATTTAATTCAGTAACAGCTCAATTCAGTCCAAATTTTGTCAATGCAGTTAAATCAATTGTATTTTAAACCACAACAGATTAAGATGAAGGGAACAGTGGCAAAAATAATTATCATATCATATTATTACTAAATGTAAAAAAAAAAAAATACAATATAATGTTGGAATTTTAATTTGAAAGACAATTCACATGGTTTTAATTAATGGCAGATTTCTTTTTATTTTATTTATTTTTGACAGATTATTAGAGTGTTTTACAAGAAAAAAAAAAATCACTTTTAATTCAGTTTCTTACTTGGCAACTAATTGAAATCAAGTTTTTTTTATATATATTTTATTTCAGTGGCAAAAATAATTATCATATCATATTATTACTAAATTAAAAAATGTACAAAAATATGATGTTTAAATTTCAGTTTGGAAGACATAATTCACATCATTTTAATTAATAAATTTATTATTATTATTTTTTTTATATTTACGGGGAATAAACAGATTATCGGAGTATGTTTTACAAGAAAAAAAGTCACTCATTCTAATTCAGAATTTCACTTTTAATTCAGTTTGTTACTTGCAAACTTTTAGCAACTTTTGAGTGATTATTTTGATTTTTTTTTTAATTTTCTGTATTTTTAATGTACAGTATGTATTAACACTTCTAATTAGATTTTATTTTTATATTTTTATTTGTCTTTTTTTGTTTTGCTTTTGTTTCTGTCAGCTTTGCAATTGTTTTGGTAGTAATTGCAACTTTTTTTATTTTATTTTATTTTATTTTTTTCAGTTTTCATTTTTTTCTTTTGTTTTGTTTTAGTTTCAGTTTTTCCCCCTAAATATTTAGCTTTACATTTATTTATTTTTATTAATTTAAAGTTTTTTGTTTGTTTGTTTGCTTGTTTTTCATCTAACATTTATATTTTATTTTATTAAAGCTTTATTTCAATTAATGAAACTTATTTTTTTTAAATTCTTCAATATTTCCTCCTTCGTAATTTTTTTTTCTCTTGTGCATGTTCAGTTGTATTCAACACCTCACAGTCAGTGAGATAAAACCCATGTGACAACTAGCCCCGGTCTCCCCCGTCCTGTGATGACTCACTTACTTAACACAAATCCCTCAGAGTCCACGGCTAATTTTAAAAGGGGTTTGAGAAACCCGCCCACCTTTTTCCTTTTGCCAGGCTGGAAGCAACTCTCTGGCAGATTGCGAGTGTTAAAGTGGCTGAGCCGCGTAAGATCTGAGCGTCGCTCAGCGCTGGAAATGAGGCCAGATCTGGATTATATAAGCCTGAGGAGGCATGGCAGACTGAGGGGAGAGGACTCACATATGACTGCGAACTCACTGGAGGGGAAACAACTCAAATCTGCTCTTTTTATAAGTCAGCATCACTCCCTGATTACTTTCTAGAAGAGTGGGCATTCCCGTTTCCCGTATCAGCCGACTGTCACTTACCGGAGCGAGTGGAAAACACGCATAGCGTTTAGCTGATCCTATAGTTCCCGTACAGGTTATGCTGCTCGTCAGCATTGCTGTACTGTACTGAAGATCCATGAGCCTGTGTGCATAAATGATTTACTCAGCGTGCGTCGTGCCTCCAGGACTCGAGCCGCTCCGTTTTGGAAATAGCAGCGTCCTCAACCCACATCGAGCCTGGAATAAAGTGACCAGATTTCTTAGAAAAAAATCAACTGGGCATATTTCCTAGTTCAGTTGTTAAAATACAATTGAAATCTCACTTATCTATGCATCAAAAAATTAAACAATAATCTGTAATCTCAGAAATTTCACAAATAATTTCAATTACAAAGTAAGGGCAAGTAACTCACTGAATTAAACAAAATGTAGAAGGAGAAAAACTGTATATAAAAACTGTAAAAATTGTATTGTTTTATTTTTTTACAATTATTTTACAGTATTATAAATATACATTTAAATAAAAAAATGCAATTAAGAAAAACTTTTTTTTATTTTATTTTATTTTATTTTTTATTATGTATTTTTTGTCAAATGCAACCCAATAATAGGCCTAGTTGTTTAATTTACTAAAATGTTATTTATTATAAATGTACATTTAAAAAAAATGAAAATAATAAAACCTGTTTTATTTTAAAATGTTAATAACTATAGTCAATTTAACATTTTAAATTTGTTTGTTTGTTTGTATTTTCTAACTATATTTATTATTTTCACTTCCATAAACTGGGAATATACTGTATACATTTTTCCCCCTTTTCTAGATTTACAATGTTAATAAGCATGGTAATTTTATTTTATTTTATTTATTTTATTTTTATTTTTATCATTTACATTTTTATTAAGATTTTATTGTATTAGTACTTTTTTGCATCTGTATATTTTTAAATTAAATAAGAAAAGTTTTTAGTACACCAGGTCAAACTAAATAAAAATTAGAATTACAGTCTCGGCAACTAATTTAATTTTTTTTATATTTTATTTAAATTTTGATTTAACATTGCATTGATTATTATTAAGTATTATTCTTTTGTTATTTTACTGTGTATAGTGTTATAAATGTACATTTAAATAAAAAAAATGAAAATAATAAAAACTTAACTAGATTTACAATGTTAATAACTATGGTCAATTTAACATTTTAAATGTGTTTGATTTTTGTTTGTTTGTTTATTATCAATATTTTATTTATTTTTTATTTTATTATTATTATTGTCAATTTAACATTTATCTTTTCTATTTTATTTTATTTTTTTATTTTTGTTTTTATAATTTACATTTTTATTAAAATTGTATTGTATTAGTACTTTTTTGTATTTATATATTTTATTATTAATTTTTATATTGTTATTGTTTACAAAAAAGTTTTTAGTACATCAGGTTAAACTAAATAAAAATTAGAATTACAGTCTTGGCAACTAACTGAATTTTTAAAATATTTTATTTCAATTTTAATTCAACATTGCATTGATTATTATTAAGTATTATTCTTTTGTTATTTTACTGTGTATAGTGTTATAAATGTACATTTAAATAAAAAATTATTTAAATAATAAAAACTTCTAGTTTTACTAGATTTACAATGTTAATAACTATGGTCAATTTAACATTTTAAATGTGTCTGTTTGTTTGTTTATTTATTATTTTCCTTATTTTTTTATTTCATTATTATTATTATTTTTATTATTATTATTATTTTTTTTTTTTTTTACATTTTCTAACTATATTTATTATTCTCCATAAACTGGGAATATACTGTATACATCCCGCCCCCCCCCCCTTACAAGATTTACAATGTTAATAAGCATTTATTTATTATATTTATCTTTTTTATTTTCTTTTATTTATATTTTTATAATTTATATTTTTATTAAAATTGTATTGTATTAGTACTTTTTTATAAATTTTTATATTGTTATTGTTTAGGAAGTTTTTAGTACATTAGATTAAACTAAATAAAAATTAGAATTTTGCAGTCTTAAGTAAATCCGAATTTAATTTTTTTTATATTTTATTTCCACTTATTCAACATTGCATTGATTATTATATATTATTACTATGTGTATAGTTATAAATGTACATTTAAATAAAAAAAATGAAAATAATAAAAACTTTATTTAGATTTACAATGTTTATAAATCCATGTATCAATTTAAACATTTTATTTATGTGGCTGTATGTATTTTTTGTAAAATACAGCCCAATAATAGGCCTATTTGTTTCATTTTACCAACTGTTATTAAGTGTATTTAAAATTCTTAGAGAGTGTAGTATTAGAAATGTACATTTAAATTTTAAAAAATTCAAAATAATAAACATTTACTAGATTTCATAAAGGCATTAAACTATGTAATAATTTAATAATTTGTAAATTTTGTTTATTTTATTTTTTATTATTTATTATATATATATATATATATATATATATATATATATATATATATATATATATATATATTTTTTTTTTTTTCACATTTTCTAACTATATTTATTATTTTAACTTCCATAAACTGGGAATATAAATGTTTGTGCAATACGGTGTGCAATACGTCGTGCTTTGTTTATAGAAACTATCAGAACTGTTGCACACCGTACATGAATAAAACTTTTATCGATGTTATTGATTAACGTTACTTTAGCAACACGAACTTACTTCAAGCTGCCCTGAGGGACAAGCTGAGGTGGAAGATGATGCCTCCGTGTCTCTCCTGGGAGCTCATCTTTAGAAACTAAGAGACGACCGTAGGTGAAATACTAATAACATTAATACTTAATATAAACAAAGCACGACGTATTGCACACCGCAACAACTTTCCAATATGTGCGCCACTGACATCACCGTCCGTGCTTCCAGATCAGAGAGCAACTGTCCATCAAAAGCTCATTAGCCAATCAGAGTAGATCGCTGTTAAGCCCGCCCCCACGAGAGGTTTGTGCCAAAACAGCAAACGAAAATTTGCGAAGCGTAAGCGAAAGCTGCGGCAACGCATTCAGAATCCATGATTCGCGAAAACGATTCTTTGAAAATCATTAACAAAGAATGAAGCATATTTGAAGAGCATGTTAAATTTGTGCGACTGAGTTGATTTTTTCATTTTCATTGTGTTTTTCTTCTTTTGCAGTGGCATATTTTTGATCGTTTCTTGGAAAGTTACGTTCAGTTTTATAAAGTTACGTTCATTCTTATTGGCACAAAAATAATCCCATATGCAGCGCCCTCTGCCGGTGAAAATAATCACTACACGATTGCACTGGTACATTAGGCTGCCACAAAATAACTTTTACATAATGCAGAAGTCGTCTCAGCCCCTGATAATAATGCACGGTTAAACTATTACAACACGTTTGCTTAATGAAACTACAGCATGCGTTGAGGATGTCAGTTCATATTATGTTGGACATTTTGGAGTTTATTTTGCAGTAGCTGCGAGCAGCGGGCGCTTGCTGTTCTGACATTTACATCAGCCTGGGCTCGTACTGCTGATGTGAGCCAGTATGGGGGCAAAATAGATGCTTTAATCATTTTCTCTCTCTTTTTTAACTCGTGGTGTAAGTGGCCGTTCAGACAGACCAACGCAGTCTTGCGTTAAAAACAGCAGCATGAAATAAAATGGATTTAACAGCAGGCGCGTGTATTGGCGCATTAACTCACGCACACAGCATTCAAAACGATTAAGATGTTTATTGTGAGCAGTGAGTCATCTGATTGATCCGGTGTTTTAAAATGACATATTTTATTTTATTACATTTTTTGCTGTGCTTAAACTACTTTTAAAGACGATGAGAGTGATTTCTAACGTTTTGCTAACATCTTTTCCAAACCCCGCCTAGCAAATACACATCAGCCAATGTTAGCAAGTCACAGGGGTTTAACTGGTTAGTTTTGTCAGTTTCCTCCTACTAGTATTTGTACTAACTAGATAGTAAACTTCATAGACAAACTTTGAGTTGGCTTGAAAAAGCCTAGCCAGAAAGTTTGAAGTAGTTTTAAAGTCCCCCTGTAGTGAAAATCAAGATTTTTATGTTGTTTATTTGTCTGTGTGGTGTTTTTAATATGCCTTTAGACAAACCATGTCCCAGTCCATTAATCAACACCATTGCTGAATATTTTCTCCTTAAAACTGTAGTTATTCTCTGTATGCCCTGTACATGTGGCAGAACTGACAATAAAGCTGACTTTGACTAGTTTCTTAAAGGCTGTCCCAGAAATGCGGTTTGAAACAGCCCTTTTTTTGCTACGTCACAAAATAAGTAACCAATCACGTCAAAGGATAGATTCCTATCATTAGCATGCAAAATATACCAATCGGTCTTTGTCAGGTGACGTCACACTCACGAGAATCGAATTGCATTTTGGGTATCGCCGCCATTTGTAAGGTATCAAAGCCGAGGTGTTCTGTAGTTGCAGAATTATCTTTTTGATTTGCTTGAAAATGGTACGTTTTTGTTGTGTTAAAGTCAGCGATGGTAAATTACACGATAGAAAAGATTAAAAACTGACCATGAGGAAAGATGTTTTAGGTCTCCCACTTGAAAGAAACATTAGACAACATGCAGCGGAAATAACCAAGAAGCGTCGGATGGCCTGCATAGCAGCGGTGATACGCAAAAATCATATTTGCCCTCGACATTTTCATAAAGGTAAGTAAGCGATTTTTTAGTTTGTGCTTATTTTCTCTTTTTTTTAGTACCTAACGTTATATCCACATGTTGTTTTGGTATATCAATGCTATTCAGTGGTGTAGTGCAGGTATACGGCGTAATGACAAGTGTGGATAAATGCAAATATTCCCTAAAAGCGCCCAGTAAAGACAGTAATGCGGTCAGGAACGTGGCGCCGGATTCCTTTTAAATATGTCTGATGGTTGCGCCAGCGCGTCCCCCCACCACAGATGCCAGGGCACCACTAAACAGACAGCCAGGGAGCAGAAATGCGTCGTGTACCATGCAATGTCACGCAATAGTTTTATGCATGGGTGTAGAGATTTATTTTATTTCACTACTGAAATTCTTAACTAAATACTTAACTGAATATCTAACTAAAATACATTTTTAATGTTTTTATTTTTTATGTATTTCATATAGGTTGGTATGATTAAACTGTAAGAAAAAAAAAAAAACACATTGCAGCCAGCTGAGATGATGACCCACCAGACTGGAGGAGATGGTCAGCTACACACTGAAGGGTGGAGGAGATGGTCGACTTCACAAGACACTACTCAGTGCCACAAACTGAATGTAACTTGTGTGTACACAGAAGAAAACAGACTGCTTTTCGTGTCAGACATAAGGGAAACTCTCACTTCATTTTAAATACTTGTGTTAACTTCATGCACCTCAGATTGGATCTGCCTGCACAAACACTGTTTTATACAACTGTTACAGGCACAAAATTATCCCTCATTAGTTTGTGGTATCCTTTGGACACAGTATAGCAATGATTGACTGCTTTGAGATTTTCACAGAGAAATGTCTTCTGCCTACAAACTATTAATTATTTGACAGATCATCTAGCACTTATAAGAATCCATGTAGAAAGGGTCATCAGAAATGTTTGGCAGAAGCATCAAATCATCATCATCATCATCACATTATTATTAATATTATTAATTTTATTATTTATTTTCATTTTATTATTATTCAACTTTCTTTGTAGTACTTGCACCATGTGATGTTCATCATGCTTGTCACATCTTCTGTTATGCATTTTTAAGCTGATTTTTAACACAGTGTTGTATTTATAATAAAGTATATATAATGACATTTTCATAAATGTGTTTTTGATTGACTCCTTATCATTACTTGTTATCAGCCAATTGAAGTACGGAAAATGCTGAACAAAAACAGGGTAAAGTTTAATGGTATAAGGGAATGTGCAAATCAATGGTAGACAAAAACAGAACATTTAAGTGTATTTGTAAGTAAATAATACACGTTTTTATACCGTAAACAAGAGCACGTCATATTTCCAACGAGATTAAACACCGGCAGCACTTAACGTTTTGCGGTCAGGTAACGTTAATATGGATCAGTGTTAATTGTTAATGACAAATTATATAAGTTACGGTTCCTAAAACTTCTGCTGAGATTATCTCGGTCCCATATCTACTTGGTTTGCTTCTGTTTCTCCAGTATGATGATTTAAACGGTCTTTACTTTACGGCTCTGTATACTTTCAGTTCACTGCTCAATGCGACGATACCTTCAAAATGGCGCCTCGGTGACGTCACACATAATAAACGCACGTGACTGACAAAGACCGATAGAGAGTAGGTGTGTTCGACTTAACGCAGCGCTGCGCAGCTCGATCAAATTCTGACTTGAAGCAGTGCATGTCGGTTAGAAATTTTGTCCGACTTGAGGCGGCGCCGACGCCTTGTGACTGTCACGTGTGGCATCAAAGTACCGCGATTCGAGAGCAGCCGACTGACTCAGCCGGCGCAGTTTCTTCAGAGCGACTGCAGGAGCTCTGATGACCACATGACTGTTTCACGATTGGCCAGATTCACCGCATGACAACGATCACGTGTGTTTTGGGTTTATTCTAACATCCTCAAGTCCGATAATGCTGGCAAATCTGTGTTTTTAGAACAATAAAAGTGCTTTTACTGTAGTCGTAATGTTATATTGAGTCCAATTTATCATAAAACACTGATAAAAGCATAAATAACCCCACTTTATTAGTATTTAAACAGTATATGTTTATGTTTATCATTATTCTTGTTCAGATGGCGCTGTATTAAGCAGTATATAAAACGTGTTTCTGTTGCTCGTGAAAACACTTTTAAAAAGTTTGTGTATTTGATAAATATTGCATTTAATTCACTTCATCTGTGATAGAGCATGCAAACACCGCGAGAGCGCTACTAACGAGAGCAGAAAGTGTCCGACTTGACGCTTCCATTAGGTGTATTCGACTTCATCTACGGCTACAGACGGCGATCAACGAGAGTAGCCGAGAGCAGTCGGAGGCGGAGTTGAAAATGGAAGCGTCAAGTGGGACACTTCCTGCTCTCGTTAGTAGCGCTCTCGCGGTGTTTGCATGCTCTATCACAGATGAAGTGAATTAAATGCAATATTTATCAAATCGGACTTGAGGATGTTAGAATAAACACAAAACACACGTGATTGTTGTCATGCGGTGAATCTGGCCAATCGTGAAACAGTCATGTGGTCATCAGAGCTCCTGCAGCCGCTCTGAAGAAACTGCGCCGGCTGAGTCAGTCGCTGCTCTCGAATCGCTATCGCGGTACTTTGATGACACACGTGACAGTCACGAGGCGTCGGCGCCGCCTCAAGTCGGACAAAATTTCTAACCGGCATGCACTGCTTCAAGTCAGAATTTGATCGAGCTGCGCAGCGCTGCGTTAAGTCGAACACACCTATTTTCAACTCCGCCTCCGACTGCTCTCGGCTACTCTCGTTGATCGCCGTCTGTAGCCGTAGATGAAGTCGAATACACCTAATGGAAACGTGATGTCAGCAACGCACGGCATTCTGGGACATTTGGACACGGACGCTACAGTCTAGACTGAGAAATAGTGGAGGTAGATGTTAAAATTTATATTGTACATTTAAAAACACATTAGAATGGAGAACGCTTGCTGTGACATGAACTGCCATATCTGCTGTCATGACCGGAGTGGAGAACGGATCTAAAATGAAGCGCAATTTTATGCTTTTCAGCTTAAAACAACACAATGGCCAAAGCAGCTCAATGAAAATAAACAACTTCAAAATCTGGCTTTGTCGTTTGTATTTATTATTACAGTTTTACAATTTCCGATCCACTTTTGTAAGTCCTCACGCTATGAATAACAGGTTTGGAAATGTAATTTAATTTGTGATATGGCTCGTTGCGATCACTGTCCTTGTTCATAAAGCAACTCATGTGATTAAACGTTACTGTTCAGCAGCTCTTTGTAAGAAATCGTGTATTTGTTCAATTTAAGTCCAGTAAAACTTATTGAACTTTATCCCTCAGTGAAATTAGGACGATATGACACATGATTAAATACATCAGCGTTTCTCAATTCCATTCTTCAGGTACCGTCGCTCTGCATACATTGCATGGCTCTCTTATTTAACCTGATTCAGACAACGAGCTAGTCCAAAGAGAGCTCCATGACTTAACTGTGTTGCGATTAACATGGTCCCTAAACAATGTTCATTGCTCCCCACTCCCTGAGCAGTGGAAATCAGTTTACTTAGGAATATTCATTCTTGGATTTGCGCTACGCCACCGCCTGCATAGTCTCCACACACAGACGAAACTTGTGAAGTGTGACACAATATACCCCTGTAAATAAATGCAATTTAAATTCATGTCTTGCACACTTTAATGTTTGTTGAATGGAACATATACGCTGTCTTCGAACTGTAACCAGGGCGGAATATTTCGAGTTCGCAGGGCACTTACTTTTGAATAGAACAGACATCTGAGATACACACAAAATATGCAGAGCGGTGGTTCACTTACAAGATCAACTGGCTGAGATCAACCTATAGTGTGTTTATTTTATCGGGCAGATATATCAGTGCCACCTAGTTATTAAAAACTGCAAAAGAGAAATGAATTCGGTCCTGCAATGGATTCAAATATTAGTACATTTATTCTAAGCAAGTGCAAGCAGCTCTTAAAAATATTAACGCAAATACAGTCGTTTTTCCTCTAGTGATTTGCATTTGTTGTCATTAGCCTTTTTCACAAAAATCGGAAGTGACGTCAGCGCAGGGTAAAGTCAGTTCCGCTACAGGTCTGTGCCTATTATATTAATATGCTCTTGTCTCAAATAATGCCTTTTACCTTTTCTTTTTTGTCTGCTTTCCAAGTTGTTATATAATCAACAAAGAAACAACATTTTACTTGTTTGTAATTTATATGGGCACTCAGACCGGTACTCGTCAATATAATATATGCGCAACATAGCGCCAGCTATAGTTTCTGTTCTCCATCTCCGGTATATTTAAGCGTATTTTCTCAATTTACTCAGTCATTTCCCTCGAATCACTACATCATGGTAAATTATGACAGCGTTTATATCCAAATGCACATTTCCCCAAGAATAAATGAAACAATTCTGAGTCCGGATGATGCATAAACTCAATACAACAACGTAATCCAGATCCAAAAGGAATAAAGCCATTAATCGGAGTCATGTCTTATTTAGTATTATATTATTTTATTATGTATATCCCTGGGCACATTATGCAACGTACATTTACACCCTGAAGTTAATAATGCAAAGGAGAGCAAGTAGAAAATACAATATTACTTTCATAATAATAATAATAACAATATTAATCGCGAAAAAAAATGATGTGAAGAGTCATAATGCACAGCCAGCACCAAATAGACAGTACGGCAAAACTTAAAACTGTACTGTATTATAAGTGCTAACATTCATAATTAAATAAACATAGTATTTGTGATGACCAGACGCGGACACAAAGTTTATGAATAAATGTTTGCTATTTTTAGAGTAAAACACCGGTATATATCATAGTATCTATTTTGTAAAAATAGACTTTGATTCCCGAACTTACTCTTGTTCAGTACGGCCGCTGCTGTCACCGGAAAAACGTTTACCCTGCAAGCGCCAATCCGGAAGCCAGAAACACGGAAGTGTGAAAAAGGCTAATTGTACGCTATTTAGCGTGTGCTATAACATGGCGGCGACTACCAAAAATGCAATGCGCAGTGACGTAAACTCCCGAGCTCTATAGGATTTTTAGCACAAAACCAAACATTTAAAGGAGCATTTAACAGAGCATATAGAGCATTAAATAAAGCACATCCGCTAGGCGCTACCGCTAACTTGAAAAATAACCCGCGGCAACAGTGTAAAAGTAGCCCGGAGTCAGACGCACCTCTCCGGCTTTGCCGTCTGCACTTCACTCGCACATGCTCGCGGGCGCGAATTGGAATCACAAACTAGGCTGCATTGGAGCCTTCAAGGCATTTTGAGGGCACAGCATCGTCAAGTAAGTAACTTTAACAAATGTTACAGTATCTGCAGTAGCTGTCCGCTAGTAAAACATAGTTTTATCAGTAATTTTCCGTATTTCGCCATTATATCGCGTTTACTACAGTTCAGTTAGTGGTTCACGAGGCTCTGGCTGGTGTGGCTGTGTGGGGGCGGGGCTAATTTGCATATTCATAGATGCGCGTATAGTAAATGAGGCAAGGGGGGGTAGAGTTGTCATGGTTCGAATAAAACAAACTCTGGTGTGACCTTAGTCCAGCAGACGGCATTAGGTGTATTCGACTTAAAGCGGAGCTGAGCACACCGATCAGTGAATGGGTACTTTGATCTCATACACCCGCTTTTCCTTTTGTTTGGAGTGTTCGGTGAGTTCAGTCACAAAATATACATCATTAAACCCGGTCAATCAGTTTGTAAACGTATCTCTATGCCTTTAGGTTCGGTATCTTTAGGTTCACTGTCAAAAATGTCAGTGTGAACGCTAAGCAGACCAGGACCAAATGTATCATTTTCCTATTTGGTTCGGACCAAATTAACCAAACAAACCGAGCTACAAGTGTGAACACAGCCAAGTACTTTTAAGGTTTAAAGTTTTAATGTTTTGAAGGCAGTACAATCTATCATAAAGATAGATAGATAGATAGATAGATAGATAACCAGGGTTGTTGCTATGGTGTTGCTAGGCTGCCTGCGGTGGTTGCTAGAGTGTTGCTGTTTGGTTGCTAAGGTACCTGAGGGGGTTGCCATGCGGTTGCTAGAGTACTTGGGAGGTGTTGCTATGTGGATGCTAAGGTGGTTTCTAGGGTGTTACTATACGGTTGCTAGGGTACCCAGGGAGCTTGCTAAGGCGTTGCTAGGCTACCTGGAGTGGTTGCTAGGGTGTTGTTATGCGGTTGTTAGGGTACACGGGGTGGTTGCTAGGGTGTTACTAGCATGTTGTTGGAATGATTAGTAAGTTACTAGCATAGTGTCAGCATGTTTTAACATTATTAGCATGTTATTAGCATGTTAGCATGATTAGCAAGTTACTAACACGATTAACATGTTACTAGCATGTTGTTAACATGATTAGAAAGTTACTAGCATGTTGCTAGCTTGATTATCATGTTGCTAGCATGATTTGAACATGATTAGCATGTTACTAGCATGTTGTAAGCATGATTAATATGTTACTAGCATGATTCTACCATGATTAGTAAGTTACTAGCATAGTGTCAGCATGTTTTTATTATTAGCATGTTACTAGCATGTTAGCATGATTAACACGTTACTAAAACGATTAACATGTTACTAGCATGTTGTTAACATGGTTAGAAAGTTAGCTAGCATGTTGCTAGCTTGATTATCATGTTGCTAGCATGATTTTAACATGATTAGCATGTTACTAGGATGTTGTTAGCATGATTAGCAAGTTACTAGCATGATTTTAACATGATTAGCATGTTACTAGCATGCTGGTAACAATCTAGTTACTAGCATGTTGGTAACATGGTCACCACGTTATTAGCATTTTGCTAGCATGATTCTAAAATTATTAGCAAGTTACTAGCATGTTGTTAGCATGTTTATTGCATGATTAGCACGTTACTAACATGTTCCTAACATTATTCGCAAGTTACTAGCATGTTATTAGCATGATTCTAACATGATTAGCCTGTTACTAGCATGTTTCTAACATGATTAGCAAGTCACTAACATGTTTCTAAAGTGATTAGCATGTTACTAGCATGATTGGCAAGTTACTAGCATGTTGCTAACATGTTTGTTGCATGATTAGCATGTTACTAGCATGTTTCTAGCATGATTAGCAAGTTACTAGTATGTTGCTAACATGATTTTAACATGATTAGCATTTTAATAGCATGTTGTTAGTATGATTAGCAAGTTGCTGCTGGCATGTTTCTAATATGATTAGCATGTTACTAGCATGATTCTACCATGATTAACATGTTACTAGCATGTTGGTAACATGATCACCAAGTTTATTGCATGATTAGCATGTTACTAACATGTTTCTATAAAATAATTCATAGAATTCTAAAATTCTGTAAATTAATAATAATTAATAATAATTCTAAAACATTCTCAAAATAAAACTTTGCAAGTAACATTTTAGAGATGCTAAACTGTAATGCTTTTTCTTTTTAATACTGTTACATCTAGTATTTTTATTGCATTCTAGCAATATTCAAAAATAAATTTTCTCTTCATGTTCTTTTTTTCTTTACATTGTCTTAACCAAACTTTAACAAAAACGTAATATGCTTTGTGTGCTTTTAAAATAAATAATTAAAAACACATAACACAAATGTTATATAAAACAGCTCATAAATGATTTATTTTAACCTCCTGAAGCGAATGATCAGCATTTTCTGAAGGTTAAGAGCATCTTATCAAACTCAAGGTTTCTTCCATTATTTGCTGAAAAAGAAAAATGGCTTCATTTTTAAGTCTTCCAGGCCATATTTTTTACCCTGTTCATGAAAAGTGCCTTATGAATAAAATATACTCTCTCCACCGCAGCTCCAACACCTTAAAAGAACTTTGTTATACTAGGATGATATTTCTAGTGTCTCTCACATTCATCTTCTAAGCATATTCTAGTAAGAAAGGAAGTTGTGTAGTAAAGAGTATTTCTTTTAAAACGTCAATTTCTTGCTCTGTTCCTCGCTATAGCGGTGTCAGGCTGTTTTCAGGCTGGAATTACACAGCTTGACAGATTGAGGTTGAAAATGTCTCAGGTAAGGACGTGCTGTTCCACACATCCTTCATGACCTTGGGTAAAATACCGCACATCTCCCCGCGAATTAGAGGAGATTATAATCATTCTGAAAGCTCATGAGCGACACGTGAAGATACCAGAAAAAACCCAGACACACCTTGTTCCATGAGTTTCATGGTATGCCCATGAAATGCCCAAATCACCCTACTCAACACAGACCAATCTTGTTTTTTTTAAAGAAGTGTCTTCTGCTCACCAAGGCTGCATTTATTTGATTATAAATACAGTAAAAATAGTGAAATATTATTACAATTTTAAATAACTCTTTTCTATGTAGTTTATATAGTATAGTATATATTAGAATATATAGTAAAATGTAATTTTTTTCTGTAAATCAAAGCTGAATTTTCAGCATCATTACTCCAGTCTTCAGTGTCACATGATCCTTCAGAAATCATTCTAATATGCTGATTTGTTTCTCAAGAAAACCAGTATTTTTGTAGAAACCATGATTCATTTTATTTTTCAGGATTTACAAATGAATAAAACATCTGTAATTTGTTTGTAACATTATAAATGTTTTTACTGCCACTTTTCATCAATTTAATGCATCCTTGCTGAATAAAAATATTAATTTCTATATAAAAAACAGCAGTTTAGAATTTTATTCAATATAATCAGACGTGGAGATATACTGCATATAATCGAGGTGCTTTATTTGTGTTATTTTAGTATTACTGAGATAAAAGATTTTATGTTTTTAATTAGTTTTTATTTTTATAATTTACATTTTTATTAAAATAGTATTGTCTTCATGTAATTTTAAGTTTTTTTGTTTTTGTTTTTTGTAAATCTATATATTTTTATTAATTTTTATTTTGTTATTGTTTAGGGGGAAAATTTAGTACATTCGGTTAAACTAAATAAAATATTGTCTTGGCATCTATTTGAATATTAATGTTAATATATATAATGTTATAATGTTTAATTAAATTAATTTAAAAAATGTAATAAATAAAATTAAATAAAATTATAAAATATAAGAATAATTATGTATTTAATTAAATGTGAATTAAAATGTAAATAAATTAAAAAAAAATAAAATAAATCTTTTTTTATTTCAAATAGATGCCATCACAGTATTTTAGTTAGTTTAACTGGATGTACTAAATCTTCCTCCTAAACAATAACAAAATAAAGATGAATAAAAATATACAGATGTAAAAAAAAAAACAAAAAAAAAAAAAACGTATTATTATATATATTTTTTTTTCATTTTTTAAATTAAATTAATGAAACATTATATATATATATATATATATATATAATTAATATTATATATTTTTATTTACCACTTTTTATTGTTTTAGTTTTATTTGACAATAAATCTGGTCTTTTTTAGGTGTCATTGCTGAATAAAATTATTTAACTACATTTTATTTTATTTCAGTTAAAATATATTTTATTTTTATAAAACTATTTAATATTAAGATTATTTTATAAGTATTATTATTATTATTTAATTTTTTAACTTTTTAAATTGTTTTCATTTTAGTTAACTATAATATGCCTGGTCTTTACTGTCACTTTTGATTTACAATTTAATGAGTCCTTGATTTTAAAAGTATTAGTTTAAAAAAACCTCTTCTATATGGTAGTATATTTTATCAGCAATAAATGAGTGAAAAACTTTCCTTTTCATTGGTCTCGAATCTGAGTTTAAAGAATGTAACTTGTTGATTAATTGAGAGCAACACATAGACTCAATGTCAGATGTTTCACCTCTATCATCTCTATAAAAATGTGAAAGGGAAGAAAGTCAGAAACTCATTTAGTAGCAATATTCAGGCAGCCACACACAGAACAATCTTTATATAACTCATAATTACCAGCTTTTACTTAAGCCTTGTTTCAGAGTAATTGACTTTAGTCTCAGTTCTTTCCTTCAATCACTGTTCTCTGTAATACTATTAGCACTTTGACATGTAACCGTCTTTCTCCCGCTCATGTGTTTGCATTTAAATGAAGCTCTCGTCGCCGAACGTGACTCTGGCGGTTATCAGCTGACGCCAGCTGTGGTTGGACGTCCCGTCAAGGACGTGTCCTTTCTCATTGGCGGGACTCGAGTGAGTCAAACCCTCTTTATGCACATGGAGGCTTTATTTATAATGGCGAAAGCATCAGAGGGGTTTGTCTGTAAATTTGGGTCAATCTGTGAAATGGGCCTTTTTTCCTGTGAGATATAAGCAGCTTTATCAGTTAAATAATGTTTTAACTGAAGTGTTTCAGTTAAATTACTGTGTAGTGGATGTAATTATGCATTCAGAAATAAAACAGTAACAAGACTGATGACTTGAACTGAACTGAATGAACACTGAACTGACCTGAGCTGAATAACTGAACTTACCGCTGAACTGAAATTATTTCATGACTGATGAACTTGAACTGAATTGAATCAACATTGAACTGAACCGAGCTTAATAAAGACACTATTGTCTTAGCCAAACTTGATTTATTGCACAGCTGAACTTTTTTAACATTACTGGTCTGAATTGAATCAATATTAAACTGAACTGAGCTGAATAATCTTATTCACTTGTCAGTGAATCATTTAATATTTAATAAACTTTGCAACTTTGAATTGAATTGAATCAATGTTGAATTGAATTGAATCGATGTTGAATTGAATTGAATCAGTGTTGAACAGAATTGAATCAATGTTGAACGGAATTGAATCGATGTTGAATTGAATTGAATCAATGTTGAACTGAATTGTCTCAATGTTGAATTGCATTGAATCAATGTTGAACTGAATTGAATCAATATTTAATTGAATTGTATCAATGTTGAATTGAATCAGTGTTGAACTGAATTGTATCAATGTTGAATCAATATTGAAATTAACTGAATCAATGTTGAACTGAATTGAATCAATGTTGAATTTAATTGAATCGATGTTGAATTAATTGAATCAGTGTTGAACAGAATTGAATCAATGTTGAGCGAATTGAATCGATGTTGAATTGAATTGAATCAATGTTGAACTGAATTGTCTCAATGTTGAATTGAATTGAATCAATGTTGAACTGAATTGAATCAATATTTAATTGAATTGTATCAATGTTGAATTGAATCAGTGTTGAACTGAATTGTATCAATGTTGAATCAATATTGAAATTAACTGAATCAATGTTGAACTGAATTGAATCAATGTTGAATTTAATTGAATCAATATTGAATTGAATTGTATCAATGATGAATTTAATTGAATCAATGTTGAACTGAATTGAATCAATGTTTAACTGAATTGAATCAATGTTGAATTGAATTGAATCAATATTGAATTGAATTGTATCAATGATGAATTTAATTGAATCAATGTTGAATTGAATTGAATCAATACTGAGATGAACTGAAGCAATGTTGAACTGAATTGAATTAATGTTGAACTGAATTGAATCAATGCTGAAATTAACTGAATCAATGTTGAACGGAATTGAATCAATGCTGAATTAAATTGAATCAACATTGAACGGAATTTAATCAGTGCTGAATTGCATTGTATCAATGTTGAATTGAATTGAATCAATATTGAATTGAATTGTATCAATGATGAATTGAATTGAATCAATGTTGAATTGAATTGAATGAATATTGAGATGAACTGAATCAGTGTTGAACCGAATTGAATTAATGTTGAACTGAATTGAATCAATGTTGATTTGCAATAAATCAATGTTGAATTGAATTGAATCAATGTTGAATTGAATTGAATCAATGTTGGATTGAACTGAATCAATGTTAAACGGAATTGAATCAATTCTGAACTGAATTGAATCCATGTTGAATTTAATCAAATCAATGTTGGATTGAATTTAATCAACTTTGAACTGAATTGAATCAATGTTGAGCTAAACAGAATCAATGTTGAATTGAATTGATTCAATGTTGAACTGAATTGAATCAATGTTGAATTGAACTGAACCAATGATAAACTGAACTGAATCGATGTCGAATTGAACTGAATCAGTGTTATGGTGAACTGAATTAATGTAGAACTAAATTGAATCAATGTTGAACTAAACTGAATCAATGTTAAACTAAATTGAATCAATGTTGAATTGAATTGAATTGAATCGAATCAATGTTGAACTAAACTGAATTAAATCAATGTAGAACTGAATTGAATCAGTGATAAATTGAATTGAATCAATTTTGCTTTACAGCTTAATTTAAATAATTTTATAATGGATTAATTTTGCAAAACCAACACTGTTTTTAAACTCAATTGAAACATTAAACAAAATAAAGCTGGATAATAACACTGTTGTCTTCTGTAGAGTTGCTCTATAGCTGAAATTGAATTATTCAATAATTTTATAAATGACAGGTTTCATAAGTTGACAAGTTTTTATGTATAGAATAATTACTTGATTTATTTATTGATATTGATGGCCATCCAATTGTATTACCTTAAAATGTATTACATTTATTTAAATGAAACAAAAATGTAAATAACTTTTATGCATTTTCAAAATTATTTAAAAAAATATATATATATATTTTTTTTTAAATCAAATGCACACATTTTGTTTTTACATGCAAAGCAAAAATAAAACTAAAACGTTAAAACTAAAATATAAATTAGGAATAAAGATATGCTTCAGTGGCTTTTATTTATTTATTTATTTATTTATTTATTGTAATGGGTGGACTTTATGGGTCAATATGCAAATTCCAAATGCAATAAATGGAAATTTGCTGATAAGTCTACTAAGTCTTTATCTTTTCTCACAGACAGATAGTGATCAGTCTGACAGCGGTCGATTAACCCAGAGCTAAAGTTGTAGATTCATCAACTACATGCAGAAATACCAGATACCAAAATATTGCAGTGCATACAAGAGATGCTTGTTTCAAAATTACAATTAATAATAATTTGTCATCATTTGTTCATTATAGTCTGTTCTGGAGATTCCCTTATAGGCGTCTGAGAGTCAGGCGAGGCCCGAAGCAGCAGCACGCTTCATCAAGCAGCTAAAAGGAGCTGTGCTGGAAGATCAGAGGTGTTTTAACAACACGCTTCAGCCCGACTCCTGCGAACCCGCTGGAGATGAACAAATCAGTCCAAACATCTTCTGATCTGCTCCGTCAGAACCACACTAAATGCATTATTCACACTCCTAAAGTAATGGTGCAGGATTTGTGTAAATAATTCAGTATATTTTTGATTGCTAAAGCAATTGGTGGCTGCGCTCAATGAAAATGGAGATTTTAGAAGCCTGTTTGATTTGACTTGATTATCTCTTAAGTGGTTTCTGTATACTGGAGGATAAAGTGCAAAATATCGTTTTCATTATCAGTAGCCTACTGTCTTATCCGGTACAAATGTTCTTGAGAATAGATAAGACTTGTTTTCACAAAATACATCTTGAATTACTGAGATGTTCATTACATTCAAGTAATTTGAACTTGAATCTAATGAGCATCACAATATATCAATTTTGATCTTATAATTAAACATCATATAATTAATAGTAAATAATTATGTATGTTTTATTCATTTGAAATTATTATATTTAATTATTATATTCATATATTATAGAATCATTAATAGATATAATATTCAAGGTTTGATTTTGGCATTGGTGGGGACATATTGGCAAACATGTAATTGTTTGATCAAAATTATGGCTAGGGACAATTTAGCAGTGTCTGATATTGGTAGGGACGTGTCATAGCGTCTGCTAAATTCTACACCATTGAAAATCATAACAAGTAATGTCTGACTTTGTTCTCTCCTTAAATATGATGAGATCAAAGAACAGATTCATGAGTTTATCCACATTTCACTGAAAGCTAATGGACATAATTATAATACAAGTCAGACACTGAAGTGATTTGCTGTTTTTGTCACTCTTTTGAGGAAGAATCATTCACTTGTTTGCCAGTGAACCACACAGAGAGATATTTTGGTCAGATTTTTTAATGTTCATCTAATCTAATTTTGTATAAGTGACTTTTCTTTTGGTTTTGAAGATGTTTTCTTTGGATTGTTTTGACTACTTGAAAGAGAATAAGCCTTTTTGTACTTTATTTTTGTCTTTGTTTTGTTTTATAACTGTACTGTCTTAATGGTCTGATGTTTGTAATGTTTAAGAAAAAAAGAAATCCCAAAAAAAAAGATTCGCAAAACCTCTCTGAACTTCCGATCTGAATCAAATGACTCGCGATCCGCGAAGTTCCGATCTAAATCAAATGATCCGCAAACCCGCTTCGACCTAATTCAAATGATTCGTGACTCGCGATTTGAAGCTCGGATCTGAATCAAATGATTCGCGATCCGATTCGAGTGCTTCGAATCAGTGAATCATTTTGCGACGCAATGGCTTAACTGATATGGAGTGAACTGGTGAAACACTACATTAATAAGACGAGCTGCAGCTCAAAATACATGTTAGATGGAAACATTGATGAAGCTTGTAGCTGAATTCACTATATCTGAAATAGTTTCAGCACTGCAGTTCAGTTGCTGACAGTTCAAAAGGAAATCAGCTGAAAGCATCCAGTCATCTCATGAAGTCAATGTTACAATTATCGGCTATACTGTAAAAAATATTTGAGAAATTATTATTATATCTGACTGTATTAGACACTGAAGTGAGCTGCTGTTTTTCTTACTCTTCTGAGAAAGATTTAGGCTTATTTACTTATTTGCCAATGAACCACACAGAGAGACATTTTTTCCCAGACTTCTTTTAATCTAATCTAATTTTGTAAGTGACTTCTTTTTGTTTTAAAGATGTTTTCTTTGGATTGTTTGACTGCTCAAAAAAAGAATAGGCCTTTTTGTACTTCACTTTTTCCTTTGTTTTGTTTTATAACTGTATTGTCTTAATGGTTTAATGTTTGTAATGTTTAATAAAAAAAAAAAAAGAAAAAACCGCGAACCCTCTCTGAACTTCCGATCTGAATCAAATGATTCAAAGTCCCATCTGAATAATAATTCGCGAACCTTCATTTCAGATCGTGAATTTCGACCACGGATTGCAAATCATTCAAATCGCGAAATGATTCGCGAACCCGCTCCGAACCTCCGATTTCGAAATGGTTCGCCATGCGCGAAGTTCCAATCTAAATCAAATGATCCGCAAACCCGCTTCGACCCAATTCAAATGATTCGCGACTCGCGATTTGAAGCTCGGATCTAAATCAAATGATTCGCGATAAGCTGTATAAATATTCGCGAAACTATAATAAATATTTGAGAAATTATTATTGTATCAGACTGTATTAGCCAGACACTGAAGTGAGTTGCTGTTTTTCCTCACTCTTCTGAGAAAGATTTAGGCTTATTTACTTGTTTGCCAATGAACTACACAGAGAGACATTTTTTCCAAGATTTTTTTTAATGTTCATATATCTAATTTTGTAAGTAATTTCTTTTTGTTTTAAAGATGTTTTTTGGATTGTTTGACTACTCAAAAAAGAACAGACCTTTTTTGTACTTTGTACTTTGTTTTGTTTTTATAACGGTACTGTCTTAATGGTTTGATGTTTGTAATGTTTAATAAAAAAAAAAAAAAAGAAATCCCAAAAATAATTCGCGAACCCTCTCTGAACTTCCGATCTGAATCAAATGATTCGCGATCCGTGCTCTGAAGTTCTATCTGAATAATAATTCGCGAACCTTCATTTCAGATCGTGAATTTGGACCACGGATCGCAAATCGTTCAAATCGCGAAATGATTCACGAATCCGCTCCGAACTTCCGATTTGAATTAAATGATTCGCGATGCGCGAAGTTCCAATCTAAGTCAAATGATCCACAAACCCGCTTCGACCTAATTCAAATGATTCGCGACTCGCGATTTGAAGCTCGGATCTCAAATGATTCACGATACGCGATCCGATTCGAGCGCTTTAAAACAGTGAATTATTTTGCGACGCAATGGCTTAACTGATATGGAGTTGAAAAGCTTTAAATGTCTTCAATTTCATTACAAGTGATGTCGAAATTTTAAAAAGAGCCTTTTGATCTAGTTGAAAGCATCCAGTCATCTCATACCATTTAAGTCAATGTTACATTTATCGGCTATACTGTAATAAATATTTGAGAAATTATTATTATATCTCACTGTATTAGACACTGAAGTGAGTTGCTGTTTTTCTTACTCTTCTGAGAAAGATTTAGGCTTATTTACTTGTTTGCCAATGAACCACACAGAGAGACATTTTTCCCAGATTTTTTAAATGTTCATCTAATCTAATTTTGTAAGTGACTTCTTTTTGTTTTAAAGATGTTTTCTCTGGACTGTTTGACGACTCAAAAAAGAATAGGCCTTTTGTACTTTATTTTTGTCTTTGTTTTGTTTTTATAACTGTACTGTCTTAATGGTTTGATGTTTGTAATGTTTAATAGAAAGAGAAATCCCAACAAAAAAAAGATTCGCGAACCCTCTCTGAACTTCCGATCTAAATCAAATGATCCGCAAACCCGCTTCGACCTAATTCAAATGATTCGTGACTCGCGATTTGAAGCTCGGATCTGAATCAAATGATTCGCGATAAGCGATCCGATTCGAGCGCTTCGAAACAGTGAATCATTTTGCGACGCAATGGCTTAACTGATACGGAGTGAACTGGTGAAACACTACATTAATAAGACGAGCTGCAGCTCAAAATACATGTTAAATGAAAACATTGTGCATTATGATGAAGTTTGTAGCTGAATTCACTATATTTGAAATAGTTTGAGCACTGCAGTGACAGTTCAGTAGGAAATCAGTTAAAAGCATCTAGTCATCTCATACCATTGAAGTCAATGTTACATTTATCGCTAGGCTATATAATACATTTTTGAGAAATTATTATTGTATCTGACTGTATTAGTCAGACACTGAAGTGATTTGCTGTTTTTCTCACTTTTCTGAGAAATATTTAGGCGTATTTACTTGTTTGCCGGAGAACCACGCAGGGAGACATTTTTCCCAGATTTTTTTTAATGTTCATCTAATCTAATGTTGTAAGTGACTTCTTTTTGTTTTAAAGATGTTTTCTTTGGACTGTTTGACTACTCAAAAAAAGAATAGGCATTTTTTGTACTTCATTATTTTCTTCGTTTTGTTTTTATAACTGTACTGTCTTAATGGTTTAATGTTTGTAATGTTCAATAAAAAAAAAGATTCGCGAACCCTCTCTGAATTTCTGATCCGAATCAAATGATTCGGGATCCGTGCTCTGAAGTTCTATCTGAATAATAATTCGCGAACCTTCATTTCAGATCGTGAATTTGGACCACGGATCGCAAATCGTTCAAATCGCGAAATGATTCACGAATCCGCTCCGAACTTCCGATTTGAATTAAATGATTCGCGATGCGCGAAGTTCCAATCTAAGTCAAATGATCCACAAACCCGCTTCGACCTAATTCAAATGATTCGCGACTCGCGATTTGAAGCTCGGATCTCAAATGATTCACGATACGCGATCCGATTCGAGCGCTTTAAAACAGTGAATCATTTTGCGACGCAATGGCTTAACTGATATGGAGTTGAAAAGCTTTAAATGTCAATTCCATTACAAGTGATGTCGAAATTTTAAAAAGAGCCTTTTGATCACGGATCGCAAATCATTCAAATCGCGAAATGATTCGCGAACCCGCTCCGAATTTCCGATCTGAATCAAATGATTCGCGACGCGCGAAGTTCCGATGTAAGAGTGCTTTCACACCTGCCTCATTTATTTCGGTTGAATCGCACTAAAGTTCGTTTTCCCTCTTGGTGCGGTTCGTTTGGGCAGGTGTGAATGTAGCAATCGCACTCGAGTGCGCACCAAAAGCGGACCAAAAAAGCGTACCGAGACCTCCTTGCTTTCAAACAAACTCTGGAGCGGTTCGTTTGTGGTGAGATGATCCGAACTCGAACAGACCCAACTGCAAAAAGTACTGCACCTTTTTGGACTAATCCAGCTGCCGTAATCAGCTGCGCTGTGCATTATGTGATGAGGACAAGTATTCGTTGACAGTTAGTGCTTTAGCAACATAGCCCCATGGCAGCTCGCGGACAAGCTGAGATGGAGTTGTGAGAAGATGCGGAGCCTCATAGAAATTACAATCATAGAAATTACAGGGATACAATCAGCCAGCACAGTCGTCTCTCCATACTAAAAAGCGGCGTGTTGTCTGCCGGCTTTTTTCTCCTCTCTTTGCTTACTTCCTGGAGTTCCATTGGAATTTTCCCGCACGTTAATTCTGACCAATCGAAAAGCAGTTTAGGAAATACGTTCAATGGCACATCTGGCCAACGAGTGATGTGGATCTTGTCACATGACTGCATTTTGGTTCGTTTCAACTGGTTCGGACCAGAGCAATCAGTGTGGTGTGAAAAGGACCCAAAACGGGAGAAAAATGCTACAATGTATCATTTGTTGCCCTTGGTCCGGACCAAATGAACCGAACCACAGATGTGAAAGCACCCTAAGTCAAATGATCCGCAAACCCGCTTCGACCTAATTCAAATGATTCGCGGCTCGCGATTTGAAGCTCGGATCTGAATCAAATGATTCGCGATAAGCGATCTGATTCGAGCGCTTCGAAACAGTGAATAATTTTGCGACGCAATAGAATAAATGATACGTAGTTTCGAAAAACTCGTTTTAAAATAATTACAGGCTATGTCGAAATTCGCTTTTGGTAGTGAATCGCTTGAACTGAATGATCGCAATCACGAGTTTGAATCAATCGGAGCCGCTCCAGCGTAAATGACTCACTCAATTAAATCGGTTTGTCTATTCCTCCGCATTTCGCGTCTTCAGATATGTTTACAGGACACTGATGTGTTTACAAATAAAACATCCATATTTCCAGTCCAAAGATGACATCTAACACAAATCTACAAACATATTGAGGTGAGGTAACCGGTTTAATGCTAACTAGTGAAACAAACGCTCCATTAATATGACGAGCTGCAGCTCAAAATACATGTTAGATGTAAACATTGTGCATTATGATGGTGTTTGTAGCTTAATTCACTATATTTGAAATAGTCTGAGCACTGCAGTTCATTTGCTGACAGTTCAATAGGAAACAAAATAAAATATTATAGATAAATATTCAACGTATAAAGCTCAGCTTCTTTGCAGTCATTGTGTGCGTATTTAAGTGAGTTTATTTTGGTCTGTAATTGGGACAGGGTGGTATTTTGCAGATGTGCGCTGTTGTAAAATGTCAGAGCAAAAGGCTTCAGGGTATAAAAGATGTTCAGACTCTCTTGCAACTGACTATTACAATAGTTTACCACTTAACAATCATTAATGCACAGATGCACAAACACACTGTTATTATTGGGGGGAAAAATGCTGTATGTCATGCACTGTTATCAATAGCAACATGCCAGGAGACACAACAGATCATTAGAGCCGAGAGGAAACGTCGCATGAACTCAACTAATGTAGAAACGAGACATGTGGACCTAAAGAGCCGCATGAAGAGCTGCAGGGGAAAATGTCTCAGATATGAACAGATCTGACCCGCGTCCAGTCATCTGTCCAGCAGATGTGTTTGTTTATCTTTATGTATCTGCTTTTAGTGAACTTTCTCCATCAGAGTTTAACATTAACACTTGCTAAGTGCCATATGTGAGTAAAAACTGGCTGTAAAGAGTAAATTACTCTCTAGATGGATAAAACACCATCCATAGCCCATTTTACATCTATAGTATGATCTGCATACTGAGAAAACATCACGAGTGGTGTGGAATATGGGATATTAGAGTTAACTAAAGCTAAAACTAGACAACATTTCTCAAGTTGAAGTACTAAAATAACTAAAACTAAATTAAGTATAATTAAAAACAGTTTTTTTTAATTTAAAAATAAAAATGACAAAACAATTTATTTTAATAAATTGCATAAACATTTACTAAATTTAAAATGAAAACGGAAAATATACAAATTAAATTTGATTCAAAATATTAACAAAACATATAGTAACATGGTTATTATCATAAACTAAAACCAAAACCAGAACCATATAAAACATTTTTATTTCTGGATAAATACAATAAATATTAAATAAAATAAAACTTTTTTTTTCAGCTAATTGCAAAGGCAATGTTTCCTATTTTCATTTAGTTTAAGCTGAAGCACTAAAATAACAAACACTTAGTAAAACTAAAAACTAAAACTTAATTAAAAAAAACAACAACATTTAAATATTTAAAAAACAAAAACTAATAAAACAGACAAAAACACCAAAAATTACAAAAATTTTAACTGAAATTAAAATGAAAATAGAAAATATTAAAATATCAAAATAAATAACAGAATTTAATAAAAATCACTCACACTTCAACTAAAATTAAAATAAAAACAGAAAATGTAAAAATAAAATAAAAACAAAAAGTGAAAATTGGCGAAAATAACAAAATGTCTACTTTAACTAAAATTAAAATTGAATATATTTTAAAAAACAAAATAAAAAATTGATAACACACAACAAAATTACTCACACTTCAACTAAAATTAAAATTAAAACATAAAATATGAAATGAATATAAAAGCAAACCCTAATAAACAAAACAACAAAATAACATTTTAAATAAAATTAAAATTAAAACACAAAATATAAAATGAATATAAAAACAAACCTTAATAAACAAAACTAAAAACATTAACAAATTAATGTTTTTTAAAAATTAAAAACAAAAGCTTATAAAAATGACAAAAACTGCAATTTCTAAAACTTAAACTAAAATTAAAATAAAAAAAAAACATAAAATATAAAATAACATCTAAATAAAAACAAAAACTGATAAAAATGGCTAAATCATAACAAAATTACTACTTAATAACTAAAATTAAAATGAAATCAGAAAACAAACCAAAATTACTAAAGCTCTGTACATAAATTAAATGTTATTTTATATTTATATTTAAAATAAAATATTAAATAAAAAACTAATAAACAAGACAAAACAAAATTGGCAACATTTTAATTAAAAATGAAACAGAAAATATCAAATGAAATAAAAACAAAAAAGCTGATAAAAATAACAAAAATAATAAAATAAATAAATAAAATAAAAAAACTGAAAATAAATATAATATAAAAATCTATTTATATATATATATATATATATATATATATATATAAAACACAACAAAATTACTACTTTGAAATTAAAAATGAAAACTGAAAATATTAAAATAAAATACAATTCAAAATATTACCAAAAACTATAAAAGTATATCAGTGAAAGTAAAATAACACTGATTTGGCACAGAAAAATCATTTGCAAAAATAAACAGGAACATGCACCAAGAAAGCAAACAAGGTCACAGTGATTTGATGCTAAAGTTGTTGTTTGGCTGTTCTTTTTTTCTCCTTCTAAAGAAGCATGACTGAAATGACTAAGAGTTTGTACTGCTGTGTTAATCATGACATGTCGAGGCCAAAAAACATGACGCATGTGACAGCTGGAAGGCTCTGAAAGTACAAAGGTCACAATCTTCAGGCGACGTGCTCAGATGGGACGGCATATGCAGTCTAACGCCTGCTCTACATTCACACTTGTCTTCATATCACTTGCTTTTATTTCCACAGGTCTGGGAATGTGGGTCTATGGAAATTCAGATCAAAGCATTGACCTCTTCAAGGAAAACTTGTAACAGAACAAGAGGGGGCGGGGCTTTATGCAATTGGGTTGCCATGGTAACAGGGGCGGCCCCTCATATAAGAGGCAGAATGAGGACTAACAACCATTATAACTATTATAGAGTGAAGTTAGGACACAGATCCGGACACAGCGGCGATTTCACCGTTTATTCCATTAAAATCAATCCTCTAATCGCCTGATTTAATTAGATAGCATGCAATCATACTATTATTCACTTGATTTGTAATCTCATGCTGTTGTATTCATATTAAAACTAATCAGAAATTATCTCAACATGCACTGCATTAAACTGCCAGTTGACTCATAAAATATGCACTTAAATTAAATGCTTTTATCAAAGGAAAAAATCTTTTTTTAATATATTAATGACTTACACTGTTAAAAAAAGTGCTGTTGTTATAAATACTATTTTAGTTTTTCTACTTTAAAAAATTCACATTTAATTTTATGTATTACTTGACAATTATTTTTCAAACTTGCTAGCAATTTCTCAGTGAAAATTGATTCTACACCAATTTTTATTACACCAGATCACAACATTTGGTGTAGAATTTACTTTGAAAGAATTTTCACTCATTATTTTGTAGTGCATTTCACAGAGCTTCATGTAAATTAAATTAAATTCTATTAAAAATATAAATTAAATTATAAACTATTTTTTTTTTCAAAAGTCAAACTAGTTACTGAGAAAATTTGGTGTAGGATTTAATTTGAAAATATTTCACTAATAAACTGCTAGTAAATTTCACAAAGAGCTTCAAAAAATAAAATAAAATTTAAATTAAACATTTTAATTTAAAATGAAATAAAAATTGCTTATAAAAGTCAGACCATTTGATTTTTTTTTAGAATAAAATAAAAAATATATATTTAATTCTAAAAATAAATCAAATGATCTGACTTTTGTAAACAATTTTAGTTTTAAAATTATTAATTTAAAATTGATTTGTTTTTAAATTTCAGTTTTAAATTTATTTTTAAAATAAAGTCAAATAAATTGTTTATAGAAAAGTCAGATCAGTTACGCTGAGTAAATTTGGTGTAGAACTTACTTTGAATTTACGTAGAATTTTATGTCACTGATAAATTGTTAGCAAATTTCACAAAGAGCTTAAAATAAATTAAAATAAAAAAAAAATAATTTAATTGAATTTTAAATTTATTTTGGTGTTTTAAGAGAAAATTAGATGTAGGATTTACTTTAAAACTATGAAACTATTTTCAGTCATAAATTGCTGATAAATTTCACAAAAAATTACAATTATTTCACTAATAAACTGCTAGTAAATTTCACAAAGAGCTTCAAAAAATAAAATAAATTTTAAATTAAACATTTTAATTTAAAATGAAATAAAAATTGCTTATAAAAGTCAGACCATTTGATTTATTTTTAGAATAAAATAAAAAATATATATTTAATTCTAAAAATAAATCAAATGATCTGATTTTTGTAAACAATTTTAGTTTTAAAATTATTAATTTAAAATTGATTTGTTTTTAAATTTCAGTTTTAAATTTATTTTTAAAATAAAGTCAAATAAATTGTTTATAGAAAAGTCAGATCAGTTACGCTGAGTAAATTTGGTGTAGAACTTACTTTGAATTTACGTAGAATTTTATGTCACTGATAAATTGTTGCAAATTTCACAAAGAGCTTAAAATAAATTAAAATAAAAAAAAATAATTTAATTGAATTTTAAATTTATTTTGGTGTTTTGAGAGAAAATTAGATGTAGGATTTACTTTACAACTATGAAACTATTTTCAGTCATAAATTGCTGATAAATTTCACAAAAAATTACAATTATTTCACTAATAAACTGCTAGTAAATTTCACAAAGAGCTTCAAAAAATAAAATAAATTTTAAATTAAACATTTTAATTTAAAATGAAATAAAAATTGCTTATAAAAGTCAGACCATTTGATTTATTTTTAGAATAAAATAAAAAATATATATTTAATTCTAAAAATAAATCAAATGATCTGATTTTTGTAAACAATTTTAGTTTTAAAATTATTAATTTAAAATTGATTTGTTTTTAAATTTCAGTTTTAAATTTATTTTTAAAATAAAGTCAAATAAATTGTTTATAGAAAAGTCAGATCAGTTACGCTGAGTAAATTTGGTGTAGAACTTACTTTGAATTTACGTAGAATTTTATGTCACTGATAAATTGTTGCAAATTTCACAAAGAGCTTAAAATAAATTAAAATAAAAAAAAATAATTTAATTGAATTTTAAATTTATTTTGGTGTTTTGAGAGAAAATTAGATGTAGGATTTACTTTACAACTATGAAACTATTTTCAGTCATAAATTGCTGATAAATTTCACAAAAAAATTACAATTATTTCACTAATAAATTGTTAGTAAATTTCACAAAGAGCTTAAATTAAATAAAAAAAAATCTAATTTCATTTTTAATTTAATTTGGTGTTAAGAGAAAATTAGATGTAGGATTTACTTTAAAAATATGAAACTATTTTCAATCATAAACTGCTGATAAATTTCACAAATAATTATAATTATTTCACTAATACGTTGCTAGTAAATTTCACAAAGAGCTTAAATTAAATTAAAAAAATTAATTAAATAAAAATTGTAATTTAATTTAATTTTAAAATAAAATAAAAATAGTTTAGAAAAAGTCAGACCAGTTACACTGAGAAAATCTGATGTAGAACTGACTTTGAAACTATTTCACTAATAAATTGTTAGTAGTTTTCACAAAGAGCTTAAAATGAAGTGTAATTTTTTACTTAATTTGGTGTTTTAAGAGAAAATTTGGTGTAGGATTTACTTTAAAACTATTACTGAAACTATTTTCAATCATGAATTGCTAGTAAATTTCACAAATAATTACAATGAAACAGCAAGTAACAGATTTAATTAAACATTTTTAAGCAGAAAAACTGATATATTTTCTTGTAAAATGTACTCCAATAATCAGTAATATATATATATATATATATATATGTGTGTGTGTGTGTGTGTGTGTGTTATGTATATATACACACACACAACACTTTTTTTAAAATTTCTATTATTATTATTATTATTATTATTATTAGAGTGAATGGAACCTTCAGATTTTTTTCCACTAATATCATCAATTGAAAACACTCCTCTCATCTGCTGTTGTTTAAACAAACAGACTCAAATTCACACAACAAGGCAAAGAAACTACATATAATCTGATGCCAATTCAAGACGGTCATGATTTGACTATGTGTCGTAACTACATCATTTTGAGGGAAAAAGCTTTTCTCCACTGACAACACTCAAAAGTAGCCGTGCATTCTCACTACATACAATTTCAGCAAGCAATATATTTCATTAGACTTCACCTTTAATTGCACGCTCACTTTTACAGCGATCGCAGACCGGCAGTAGTGAATTCATCCCGTTTAATATTTAAATTAAGGTCGGCATATGTGTGTTTATTCGGCGTGTTTGCGTGCCATGTGTCACTAATGAATGTTACCACAGCAGGAATGGGATATTAAATATTTAAAGCTTCTGTTGAGACAAGATTATTCACGACAGTCGCTGTGATTTATAATTGAGTAGCTGGAATTATCATGCAGAGATTAAGTCCATAAGAAAGTGCAATGACAGAAATTAACCCTCAGCACACGCGTTCATATAAAAGGACTGAGGTGTGGTTAAAACAGACAGATCGCAGATGTAATTCATGAATTTGTGTTTCATTTATTTGACTTTGTTTAGTACCAATACATCCAAATGACTTAAATTGACAAATTAATTAAATTACTTTTTTTTTTTTAATTTAAATGAAAATAAATATAAATATAAAATAATAAATATATAATTCTAATAATAAAAATGCCAAGAAAATAAATATTTACAATGGCATAAAAATAGATTTGAGATGTGCATATATGGCAGCTCAGGTTATTATATCTTGATTATTAATATGATTATTTGATGAGAAATTAGTTTATATTGATATCTGTGAATTTTGTTTTGCTTTGGCTTTTGATTGACTTTGACTATTATCATTAGTAGTAGTAGTATAGATTAAATTTTTAATCTAATAAAACAAAATAATTATTCTAATAATTTTTAATTAATAAAAAAAGTTTGTCATTTTGTTATGTTTTTGCCAATTTTTTTAATGTAGTTTTAATAATTGTTTATTTTTCTATTATCAGTTTTCATTTTAGTAGTAGCATAGATTACATTTTAAATTATTATTTTTTATATTTAAAAGTTATTTTTGTTGTGTTTTGTCATTTTTTATTATTTTTGTATGTAGTTGTAATTAGTTTTTATTTTTCTACTGTTTTTATTGAAATTTTATTTAAAGTTTTTAGTAATTTGGTTGTGTTTTGTCATTTTTTAATTTTTTATGTAACTGTAATTCGTTTTTATTTTTCTATTATCTGTTTTTGTTTTAATTTTAGTTAGTTGTTAATAATTTTGTTGCGTTTTTGTCATTTTGTATTATTTTTGTTTTATGTAGTTATAATTAGTTGTTTTTTTCTATTATGTTTTCATTTTAATTTTAGTTAAAGTGTTTAGTAGTTGTTTTTGCCATTTTTATTCATTTTGTTGTTTAATGTAATTGTAATTAGTTTTTATTTTTCTTTTATCTATTTTTCGTTTAATTTTATTTTTAGTAATTTTGTTATTTTGTCAATTTTTATAATTTATATTTTATATAGTAGTAATTAGTTTTTATTGTTCTATGATGTTTTCATTTTAATTTTAGTTAAAGTTTTTAGCAGTCTGGTTGTTTTTGTCATGTTTTATTTTTAGTTTTATGTAGTTGTAATTAGTTTTTATTTTTCTATTATCTGTTTTATTTTAATTTTAGTTAAAAGCTTTTAGTAATTTTGTTGTTTTGTCATGTTTTATTATTTCTAGTTTTATAGTTGTAATTAGTTTTTATTTTTCTCTTGTTTTCATTTTAATTTTAGCTACATTTTTTAGTAATTTTGTAGTGTTTTTTAATTATTTTTTATTATATTTAGTTTTATGTAGTTGTAATTAGTTTATTAGTTTTTTAGTAATTCGGTTGTGTTTTTGTCACGTTTATTATTTTTTGTTTTATGTAGTTGTAATTAGTTTTAATTTTTCTATCATCTGTTTTTGTTTTAATTTCAGTTACATTTTTTAGTAATTTTGCAGTGTGTTTATAATTTTTTTTTTTATTATTTTTTGTTTCATGTAGTTGTAATTAGTTATTTTTTCTATTATGTTCTCTATTTCATTTTAAAGTTTAGCAATTTTGTAGTGTTTTTTAATTATTGTTTATTATATTTTGTTCTATGTAGTTGTAATTAGTTTATTTTTGTATCATGTTTTTATTTTAATTTTAAAGTTTTTAGTAATTTGATTGTGTTTTTGTCATGTTTTATTATTTTTTGTTTTATGTAGCTGTAATTAGTTTTAATTTTTCTATCATCTGTTTATTAGTTTTAATTTTAGTTACATTTTTTAGTAATTTTGCAGTGTTTATAATTTTTTTGTTTTATGTAGTTGTAATTAGTTATTTTTTCCATTATGTTCTCTATTTCATTTTAAAGTTTAGTAATTTTGTTGTGTTTTTGTCATTTGTGTTATTTTATGTTTTATGTAGTTGTAATTATTATTATTTTTCTATTTAATTTTAGTCAAAGGTTTTAGTAACTTCGTGTCATTTTTATTTTACATAATATTTAGATTTATATTATTATAAATATTTGTAATATTTATATATTTTTTTATTCTATATATTTTTATTTATATGATATATTATCATAATAGATTATATTTATCATTAATTTTTAATCATTAAGTTAAACTAAATGAAAATGAGAAATGTTTCAGCTAAATAAAAAAAAAAAAGAGTATTTTTAAATATTTTTATTTCAGTTAATATTTTAAGTAACAAAAATGCTTTTATGGTTTTAGTTTATAATAACCTGGTACATTAGCAAATCTGAGCACAGTTTGAGACGATGTTGAGATTTCTTCTTAAGCTCCAGAGGAGAAAAAGTGAGATCACTCGAGTCTTTCTCTCATGAGAAACATCTGAGAAGCAGGAGAAACTTCAGTAAAAGTCCCCGTTTGCTCTCCACCTCTCCGCTGTCTAGGAAAAACAGGGATCTCCTCTGTGATTTTCCTCTGGGAACAAGTGCAGTCTGCTTCATTTTTAATTGGGCAATTTTTCATGGCTGAACAGACATTGACCGTTTGTTTTTTTCAGATGATCTGGATCTATAGCGCTGATGTTTTCATGCTGAAGGGCTCTTCACGTGTGGTTCTCATACGCACGCAACCGCGTTCGCTGTACGTTTCATCTGATACGAGCAGAAATGTGCCGTGAGAATATATATAATTCATGTCTGGCGTTTGAAACAGTGAAATGATTTTAACTTCAATCCACATTCTCTTCCATTCAGCTCTACATCCGTCCTGCTTTATAAGGTAATGTGTTCTTGAAGCTACTGCCTTGTGATGGGTACATCCAAATTTCACTTTTAATTCACAGCTGAAAAGGCAAAGCAAATAAGACAGACTTACATAACTTTCAGTCCCACTCTACATCTTTTTTTGCATCTTGTTTGAAATCCCGTTTCACCAGAAAATACATCAGATTACAGAAGTAAAATGAGTTGCGATCAGGGTTCCCAGCTATTTTCAACAATTATGTTTTTCATTTTTGTTCAGTTTTATTTAAAATAAGAATTTCATCTGCATATATACTCAGAGCAAGTTAACCTGGCTATAAATATTCATTCAACAATATTCTGATCATCTAAACACAAGCAATGGTTACTTGATGTGAGAAAATATTGAGGAAAACATTGTCTTTCTATTTCAAAATTTCATTTTTGATTGAGTTTGTTACTTTCGGTTTCTTAAATTAAACATTAAAATCAAATAAAAATAAATAAAACGAAACGAAAAAAACAATAATTAAATTTTACATGCAATAAAATAGTAATATGATCTTACTTTGTTAGATTTATGCTTAAGGAAATGAGTTCATAAGGAGATCTCTGATCTTCAATTGCTTTCTTTGTAATTTTGTCTAAATTTACTAGCAATTTCTGAGTTAAAATGATTTTAAAGGCACTTTTTAGTAGCAATATTGCAGTATGTAAAACATTAAATGCACGCAGACTTTCAATATGACAACGTTTTAGTGCTACGTTAAAAAAAAAATAAAATTGAGAGATTAAAGTCGTAATAAGAATAAAGTCAAAAAGTTAAAATTATGAGAATAAAGTTGAAATTTTTTTAAGAATAAAGTTGAAATGTTTTAAAAAAATAAAATCAAAATGTTTTGACAAAGTCAACATTTTTTAAGAATAAAATCGAAATGTTTCAAGAATAAAGTCAAAATTGCGTGAAAAGTCTAAATGTTTTGAAAATAAAATCGAAATGTTTTAGAATAAAGTTGAAATTACGTGATAAGTCCAAATGTTTAGAGAAAAAAGTTAAACTTATGTGAAATGTTGAAATGTTTAGAGAATAAAATCGAAATTACATGAGAAGTCAAAATGTTGCAAGAATAACAAGGTCTAAATGTTTCGATATATACGTTGAATTTATGTGAAAAGTATAAATAGAATAAAGTTGAAATTACAAGAATAAAATCTAAATGTTTCAAGAATAAAGTTGAAATTATGAGAATAAAGTCGAAATTACATGTAAAGTCAAAATGTTTTTAGAATAAAGTTGAAATGTTTCAAGATTAAAGGCAAAAATACGTGAAAAATTGAAATGTTCAGAATAAAGTCAAAATTGTGTGGAAAGTCTAAATGTTTAGAGAATAAAATCTAAATATTTTAAGAATAAAATCAAAATGTTTCGAGAATAAAGTTGAAATTATGTGAAGTCAAAATTTTCGAGAATAAAATCAAAATGTTTTGAGAATAAAATCGAAATTATGTGAAAATTCGAAATGTTTCGAGAATAAAGTTGAAATTACATGAAAAATCAAAATGTGAGAATTAAGTCGAAATTACGTAAAAAGTCGAAATGTTTTAAGAATAAAGTCAAAATTAATCTAAATGTATGAAATCTAAATGCTTTTAGAAAAAAGTTGAAATGACGTGAAAAGTCGAAATGTTTAGAGAATAAAATTAAAATGTTTTGAGAACAAAGTCGAAATATTTTGAGAATAAGTTGAAATTACATGAAAAGTCGAAATGTTTCAAGAATAAAAAAGTCGAAATGTTTTAAGAATAAAGTCAAAATTAATCTAAATGTATGAAATCTAAATGTTTTTAGAAAAAAGTTGAAATGACGTGAAAAGTCGAAATGTTTAGAGAATAAAATTAAAATGTTTTGAGAACAAATGTCGAAATATTTTGAGAATAAGTTGAAATTATAAGTCGAAATGTTTCAAGAATAAAAAAGTCTAAATGTTTTGATAAGTCGAAACTATGTGAAAAGTCTAAATAGAATAAAGTTGAAATTACAAGAATAAAGTCGAAATTACATGTAAAGTCAAAATGTTTTGAGAATAAAGTCTTACGTGAAAAATGTAAATGTTTCAAGAATAAAATCAAAATTACATGAAAAGTCGAAATGTTTCGAGAACAAAATCTAAATGTTTTCAGAATACCGTTGAAATTATGTGAAAAGTCAAAATGTTTTGAGATTAAAGTCAAAATTACGTGAAAAATGTAAGTGTTTTAACAATAAAGTCGAAATATTTCAAGAATAAAGTCAAAATTACATGAAAAGTCAAAATGTGGAAATTACGTGAAGTCGAAATGAAGACTGGAGTAATGAAGCTAAAAATTTAGCGTTGAAACCACAGGAATTACATTTTAAAATATATTTAAATAGAAAACAGTTATATTACATAGTAAAAAAATGCAAAATTTTACTGTTTTTGCTGTGCTTTGAATCAAATAAATGCAGGCTTTCCAAAAACACAGAAAACATACTAATATTAAGAAAACAACAGATGTTAAAAAAAGAGGCTCTGCACACTTTCCATGCTTTGGCACATAAATATATGTTGGTTTACAGTCGGCAGTGCGCTGGCACGACTGACTTGAGCATGTCTGTATGACCAGCAGCTACATCTGACCACATCACCATCTACACCCTCCCATCTCTGTGTCACACAGCAAGAGCCTCTGGGCTGTCAGTCTCTCGCCCCCTCACGCAGAAACACAGTCCTGCCCGCTTGCTTATTCAGAAGTAAAGCAGTGGCTGCACGAACGCTGTGGCATCGCTGAGAGGGTGCTTAGCGGACGGCCCACAAACTGAAAGGCCAGCTACATAACTGGGCCGATGCCTCGCTGGCTCTGGCCTCCTCCTGACACGTCTCGAGAGATGACGCTAATCCACTTAGAGTTCAAAGTGACCACCATGAAGGCCTTTCAATAGGAAAAAAGATCATAACAAAGGAGATAGGAGGCTAAATGAAATGGTAGCTTTGTGTTATTGAGGGTTCTTCACACATCTTCATTCATTTTATGCTAAAAAAAAAAGTTTGAATAATACAAGAAAAATACAATAGAATACAAGTGGGCGCTTTGGAAGCAAAATTCGAAACCTTTGCGAATCATTTGTTTTCAGGGTTTGTACAAGGTGCTTAAAGTGTTTGAAGTACTTGAATTTGACCTTTTGAAATTAAAGGCCTGAAAACCTTTGAAAATAGCAACATTCCTGAAGTGCTACTTGAGAAATGCTTGAATTATTGAAAGACTCATTTTTTCAGTAAGCACGTTTTCACAGAATTAAAAAAAAAAAAAAAATCATACTTTTTCACTTGTTTCTGTTAAAGGAGAAGTCCACTTCCAAAACAAAGATTTACAGATAATGTAGTCACCCCCTTGTCATCCAAGATGTTCATGTCTTTCTTTCAACAGTCGTAAAGAAATTATGTTTTTTGAGGAAAACATTTCAGTATATTTCTCCATATAATGGACTGATATGGTGCCCCGATTTTGAACTTCCAAAATACAGCTTCAAACGATCACAAATGTGGTTGTAAACGATCCCAGCTGAGGAAGAAGGGTCTTATCTAGCGAAACGATCAGTTATTTACATTAAAAAAATACAATTTAAATACTACTTAATCGCAAATGCTCATCTTGTCTTGCTCTGTCTGAACTCTGTGTATTCTGACTCAAGACAGTTAGGGTATGTCAAAAAACTCCAATCGTATTTTCTCCCTCAACTTCAAAAATCATTTCAAAATCGTCCTACATCACTGCAGAAGTACTGACACAGTCTTTGCAACGTGAACATGCAAAGAAGATCAAACACCCTTAACAAAAAAGGTAAAACAGTGATATAGGACAATTTTGAAGTTGAGGGAGAACATGAGATGGGAGTTTTTTGTCATACCCTACGGTCATGAACCGGAACAAAAACAGTCCAGGCAGAGTAAGACAAGATAAATTGTATTTTATTAAAATAACCGATCGTTTCGCTAGATAAGACCCTTCTTTCTCAGCTGGGATCGTTTACAACCGCATCGTTTGAAGCCGCATTTAAACTACATTTTGGAAGTTCAAAATCGGGGCACCATATCAGTCCATTATACGGAGAAAAATGCTGAAATGTTTTCCTCAAAAAACAATTTCTTTACGACTGAAGAAAGAAAGACATGAACATCTTGGATGACAAGGGGGTGAGTAAATTATTTGTAAATTGCTGTTCTGGAAGTGGACTTCTCCTTTAATGTCATTACACTGCAGAGCTAAGCCAACAGTAGAACTGACAGTGTCGTGTGAACTGGCTGAGGACGCAAAAAGAGGAACAGATGAACAGAATCAATTGAGTGAGTCATTTATGCTGGAACAGCTCCAACTGATTCAAACTCGTGACTTCAATCATTCATTTCAAGCGATTCACTAGCAAAAGCGAGATCAAACTAAAAGAGATATTAATTTTTGAATTTCTACATCGCTTGTAATAATTTTAAAAAACACGTGTAGTGATAACGGACACTTTAACAGTGAAGCTGAGCTTTTCAAAACTCCAATCAGTTAAATCATTTCATCGCAAAATGATTCACTTTTCAAAGTGCTCCAATCGGAGCATGTATCGCGAATCATTTCGCAAATTGAATGATCCGCGCTCCGAGTCCTGATCAGAAATTATAGTTTGTGAATTATTATTCAGATCGGGACTTCTGTGTGGGTTCACAAATCGTTTGATTCAGATTGGGATTTCGGTGTGGGTTTATGAATCATTTGATTTAGACTGGAACTTTGGAGTGTAGATCCCAAATAATTTGATTTAGATCAGGACTTCAGTGTGGGTTTTGAATCTTTTGATTTGGATCGGGACTTCGGTGCAGGTTCGAAAATCATTTGATTCAGATCGGGACTTTGAAGCGGGTTCTAAATCTCTTGATTCAGATCGGGACTTCGGTGCGGGTTCGCAAATCATTTGATTCATATCAGGACTTCAGTTTGGGTTCACAAATCATTTGATTCAGATCGGGACAAATTATTTGGGAGATTGGGACTTCAGTGTGGGTTTGTGAATCTTTGATTCGATCGGGACTGGCGGGTTCACAAATCTCATTCAGATCGGGACTGGGTTTCATTTGATTCATATCAGGACTTCAGTTTGGTTCAAATCATTTGATTCAGATCGAAATTATTTGATTTAGATTGGGACTTCAGTGTGGGTTTGTGAATCTTTTGAAGGATCGGGACTTTGAAGCACAAATCTCTTGAGATTGGGACTTGCGGGTTAAAATCATTTGATTATATCAGGACTTCAGTTTGGGTTCACAAATCATTTGATTCAGATCGGGACAAATTATTTGATTTAGATCGGGGACTTCAATTGGGTTTGTGAATCTTTTGATTGGATCACGAAATCATTTGATTCAGATCGGACTTTGGCGGGTTCACAAATCTCTTGATTCAGATCGGTTTCAAAAGGGTTCAAATCATTTGATTCATATCAGGACTTCAGTGTGGGTTCAAATCATTTGATTCATATCTTCAGTGTGGGTTCACAAATCATTTGATTCAGATCAAGACGTCGGTGCAGGTTCGCAAAACATTTGAGTCATATCAGGATTTCAATGTGGGTTTGCGATTTGTTTGATTCAAATTAGGATTTCAGTGCAGGTTTGTGATTCACTTGACTCATATAACTTCAGTGCGTGTTCACGAATCATTTGATTCAGATCGGGACTTCAGTATGGGTTAGTAAATCATTTGATTCACTTTGGGACTTCGGTGCGGGTTCACAAAGCATTTCCCTACTGAAAAAAACAATAGAACCATCATAGAAAATTTTAATGGTTTCCACTACAAATACCATTACAAACATTACAAACCATCAATTTTTAACCATTAAAAAATTGCTTTCTGTAGTGTTTTTTGAAATATTCCATTAAGATTTATTGGTTTTAACAAGCTACCAATAGAAGGTGACCAATTACCAGTAGAGATCAACAGGGTCCATTACAGTTTCCATTAAAACCAATACAAGTCCCATTATAACCATTACAAATTTTGTGATGGTGTCTATTGTTTTTTTTTTAGCAGGGTTGATTTAGATCAGAACTTCAGAGTGCAGATCGCGAATCATTTGATTCACTTAGGGACATCGGAGCGGGTTGTTCTTAAGTTGGCATCATTGTGTACTTTGCATGTGCTTCGCTTTATTTTTGCCATGTTAGTAGCCTATATTTTTATTTGTCTATTTATCTTTTTTCAAATATGAAAGACATTGTTTGATAAGTGAGATCTCTGTTTGAAGTCCTTGAAAATAAAAAGATAGTGCTTGAAAGGTCCTTGAAAGTCCAGGAATTTCATTTTACAATATCTGTATCTGTACAAAAAGGTTTGTTTTGAACCAGTGATTCAGAGCGTGCTTCAAGCTCCAAAGTATTACAGGATTTCAGTAAGGGAGGCTTTGAAATTTCAGTGGTTCTCACATGTTTGTGAACCCATTAACAATTTTTAAACCTAATCTCTAATCAGTTTTATACATTTGTAGACATTGTAATAACACTTTTTGTATAATAGATTGTTATTGGCGTGATTAAGCAAATTCTCTAGCACACACACACACACACACACACACAAAACAAGTCCTACAAATTGATACAATAGCATATATAATAGCACCGACACGTATTTAATGATACTAAATAATTTGTTAAATTTCATTTAATAGATTACACTTTCAGTCAAACATTTGAAATTGGTTTGTAAGTTTTCATTTAATTTTTTTTACAATTTTGACCACCAGGCGTCACCATTGTGTGGCGTTTTGAGCGCTTCCAACCAAGTGATTCACTTTGCGAAGCAATTGATTCAATTGATTCAAGTTCAAAGCTTCGTTTCTCCAATCACTCGTCAGTTTAAACGCTTATTACATCCAATATTATGTGTATTTTAGTCCATATCTGCTGACGTTAAACTCACATACGTCTAAATATGTAAATAATACATATTCTGTCACAACAACATGACATTTCAAAAGGAATCGCTGCATTCAAAGCCTGATTCGTTTGCGTAACACGTGATCATAGTGCCTGAAGATTCGTTCCTTGAAAATCACGTGATTGCTTCACAGCACAGTTTCCTCATTATAATGCTTAAAATAAAATAAAATAAAATAAAACGATAGTAAGTGAAACCCACATTAACCTTGGATATGATTTAACAGTTTGAGAATTGAGGCATGGTTTAAAAAGGCAGATTGCAGATGTTATTTATGAATTTATGTTTCATTTCATTGTGCTTATTTACGTTCTAAAACACCAGAATAAAATAAAATAAAATCATAAAATAAAATGCTTACTCTAGAGGTGTGATTGGTCGGATTACATGAATATCCTTTTCACTAACTTGTGTAAAGAACTCCATATTGAATATCATCAAAAAAGCAGGCCTTCATTTATTTATTTATTTACTTTTAAGCAACACCGCTCAGCCCTAAGCCCTTGTACTGAGCATTTGTCAAGATTAATATTTCAAGACAGTCTTTAAAAGTTTGACTTTTTAATGAATTTACATAAAACATTTAAGAGATGCCTATTGCCCAATTCAGCAGTCAAGGTTTTGGTCTAATAATTCATGATATCCATTTAGTTCCAATTAAGGTCTATTTGACATCGTAAAGTGCTATGATGAAGTGATTGGATTGTGATTTTTATCCTGTGAAAGTGATCGCAGACATCATTGTAGGTTAAACGTGCCTGTGAAGAGGCTGCTTGAATCTGTCGGTGAGAAAACACAGGCCTCATTCAGTTCAGAACGGGATTTGGCTTCAAGGCTGAGGAAAGCCACTAGAATTAAAATGCAAATGAGCCGAGGATTACGGATGAAAAGAGCATTTACCGCATATTCCTAATTTAAACTGTTGCTGTTGCTTCTCATTTCAGACGTTTACCTAAGCACGCCGTTATCGGGGCCACATTAATCATGCCGGCGTCTCGCAGGCTTGTAATTTTGTCTTTAGTCTTACATTCTTTGTAGATAAAACGTGAAGCCGTAACATTGTTATCATTTGCAGGAGACAATGGATGACTGTTGCAGCTTAATTCTTGATACCCAAGTGTGAATTAAATTTAAAGCCATGCTTATTTTGGGGATAAATTAAAATGAATTGTGGATTTTGCAATAGCATAATGCATGTTGTTACTAGTTCTGTAATATGTGCACTGTGCACAGTATGTAGGCTACAGGTTTATACAATACATGCAATTTCAAAACACGTTTACATGTTTAATTATGAACAAATTGCAGTATAGATTTAGTCTAATGACTAAATATGCAAAACAATATTCTAATTTCAAATAGTTGTATATATTTATATATTATTTATATATATTCCAATCCAAAAACTGCTTGGCCTTTGTTTGCTGACCTTCACAATCCAAAAACAACCACTCGAGAGAGTGACACATGTGTCCTGCTTGCAAACTCTGATAAAACTCCTTTAGTTTTATCAGCTAAGCGACTGACTGTGCTTGAGTACAGAGAAAATGGACTGGAAAGGCGGTTTTGCCACATGCTGACTCCAATAGTGTGGGCAGGTTATGGTTTTGAACTCTTTTCTGACTGTAGGCAAGTGTTTTAAAGACCCTCTTTGATCTATTCTCTCGTTTATTGAAGTGTGTGTGTGTGTGTGTGTGATATTCACATGAGAGGTCTGTTGGTAGAAAGGGATAGTGGGCTTTTTGGTTTTCAGTAAATTTGGGTCATGTTACATCAAGACATCTGAACAAAATCTTGGGTGGTTTTATACTGTAACTTTATATCTACAGGAATAGGTAGAGTGATGGAGTAATAGATAGATAGATAGACTGAAAGATATAGAACATATAGAGTGATATATATAATGAAAAATATATAATGATAGATAGATAGACAATGACATATAGAACGGTATATATAATGAGATTTATAACGATAGACAGATAAACAGATAGACTGAATTGTATATAGAACGATAGATAGATAGATAGACAGACAGACAGACAGACAGACAGACAGATAGATAGATAGATAGATAGATATATAGATAATGACAAAGAATGATATATATAATCAAAAATATATAACGATAGATAGATAGATAGATAGATAGATAGATAGATAGATAGATGGAAGGATGGATGGGTGGACAGACGGACGGACAGATAGACGGACAGATAGACGGACAGACAGATAGATAGGTAGATAGATAGATAGATAGATAGACTGAATGGCATATAGAATGATAGAAAGATATATAATAATAGATAGATAGAACGATAGAGAAAAAGACAGATAGAAAGATAGACAATGACATATAGAACGATAGAAAGATATATAACGATAGATAGATAGATAGATAGATAGATAGACAACGACATATAGAATGATAAAAAGATATATAATGATAGATAGACAATGACACAGAACAATAAAAAGATATATAATGAGATAGATAGATAGATAGACAACGACATATAGAATGATAAAAAGATATATAATGATAGATAGACAATGACACAGAACAATAAAAAGATATATAATGATAGATAGATAGACAATGACACAGAACAATAAAAAGATATATAATGAGATAGATAGATAGATAGACAATGACACAGAACAATAAAAAAGATATATAATGAGATAGATAGATAGATAGATGACAATGACATATAGAACGATAAAAAGATATATAATGATAGATAGATAGACAATGACAGAGAAACGATAAAAAGATATATAATGATAGATAGATAGACAATGACACAGAACAATAAAAGATATATAATGAGATAGATAGATAGATAGGATAGACAATGACATAAAAAGATATATAATGAGATAGATAGACAATGATAAAAGATATATAATGATAGATAGATAGATGAACAATGACATATAGAGCGATAAAAGATATATAATGATAGATAGATAGACAACGACATAGAATGATAAAAGATATATAATGATAGATAGATAGACACATAGAATGATAAAAGATATATAATGATAGATAGAATAGATAGACAACTACATATAGAACGATAAAAGATATATAATGATAGATAGGATAACAATGACACAGAACAATAAAAGATATATAATGGATAGATAGATAGATAGATAGACAATGACATATAGAACGATAATAAGATAGATATAGATAGATAGATAGATAGACAACGACATAAAAGAATGATAGAAGATATAGATAGATAGAATAAAAGATATAATGATAGATAGATAGATAGACGGCAAACGAATATATATAGATAGAACGATAAAAAAAAGATATATAATGATATATAATGATAGATAGATAGACAATGACACAGAACAAAAAAGATATATAATGATAGATAGATAGATGAGATATAGATAGATAATGACATATACGACATATAGATACTTGATATAAATAGATAGATATAAACGATAAAAGATATATAATGATAGATAGATAGATAGACAAACATATAGAGCGATAAAAGATATATAATGATAGATAGATAGACAACATACATAGAACGATAAAAGATATACAATGATAGATAGATAGATAGACAGGATAAAAGATATAATGATAGATAGATAGACATAGAGAAAAAGATATATAATGATAGATAGATAGACAATACATAGAGCAACAAACTATATATAATGATAGATAGATAGATAGATATGAACAATGACAGAAATGAAGATAAAATATATAATGATATAGATAGATAGATAGATAGATAGATAGATAGAGATAGACAATATAAAGATATAGAGATAGAATATAGATAGATAGATAGATAATGATAGATAGATAACGATAAAAGATATATAATGACAATGACAGAGAATGATAAAAAGATATATAATGATAGATAGATAGATAGATAGATAGACAATGACATAAGAATGATAAAAGATAGATAGATATAGATAGATGATAGATAGATAGATAGAGACATATAGAGATAGATAGAAAGATACAATGACGAGAGAGATACAGACATATATAAAAGATATATAATGAGATAGATAGATAGATAGACAATGACAGAGAATGATAAAGATATATAATGATAGATAGATAGATAGATAGATAGATAGACAATGACAGAGAATGATAAAAAGATATATAATGATAGATAGATAGATGAACAACGACATAGAAACGATAAAAGATATATAATGATAGATAGATAGATAGATAGATAGATAGACAATGACAGAGAATGATAAAAGATATATAATGATAGATAGATAGATAGAAAAGATATATAACAACATATAGAATCCATAAAAGATATATAATGATAGATAGATAGATAGATAGATAGATGAACAATATAGAATGATAAGGAATGATAAAAAGATATATAATGATAGATAGATAGATAGACAACGACATATAGAACGATAAAAAGATATATAATGATAGATAGATAGACAATGACACAGAACAATAAAAAGATATATAATGAGATAGATAGATAGACAATGACATAGAACGACAGAAAGATATATAATGATAGATATAACGATAGATAGATAGATAGATAGATAGATAGATAAGATAGATAGAGAGATAAGATAGATAGAGAGATAGATGTTTTGCCTATTTTGAATTAATAAAACAAAACAAAAACACGATTAAATGGTTTGTTTTCATGTGTTTATCAGACCGAGTGGTTTGTTGGACTGTATATCAAACACATTCCATCCATTAGTAAAATGGGTCGCATCTAAATGCTCCAGGATACCGTGTGATGTATTCACTGTTCTTCTCTCTCTCTCTCTCTCTCTCTCTCTCACTCTCTCACCTGATCTGATTCTTCTGACAGTTCCCGTGAAACTGGCACATCCCACAATATTTATAGACCGCACAGGTTACGGCACGTTAGCTTACTGAAGCATCGCCATTCAGATGCAGATGATTCTTGAATGACCATTGCGCCATCTGCTGGCAGCGCATGCGCATTACACACAGCCTCTTCGTGCGGTAAATAAATCACACTAACCTCGTTTAAGTGACTAGAATTCTTGCTGGAGGTGATTGAGCTGTATGAGGGGTCTCCAAATGAAAACAGTGGACAGATGGAGTTCATGGTGGGCCTCGCGTGGACGTAAATTTCATGCTGAAGAAAGTGGCACAGTCTGCTGGGGTCAGTGGGAGGGTTGACCTTATTTCTGGGTTGGTTTGTACACCAGTCAGCCTTGAACATCTGAAATATTAAATGTAAGATTAAAACAGGTGAAGCTATGAGGATAAAGCCAAAACAATTTGTTTATTAAAGTTTTACACAATAAATTATTAGTACATTTGAAAAAATAGTAGTCCACTATGGAAGCCTCTAATATGGGATAAAAATAAAGGTAATTAAGACTTGTTTTATCACAATTCTAACTTTTATTCCCATTATTCTGAGTTTATATCTCACAATTCTTAAGTTTAGCCTTGTAATTCTGAGTTTAGATCTCACAGTTCTGACTTTGCTCTCGTTATTCTGAGTTTATATCTCACAGTTATGACTTTTATTACATTTAGATGTGTTTTACCACGTGATAAGGCGTTGCACTTGTGAAGTGAAGTGCTTTGGTAACGTCACCAATCCCGCGAAACTACAGTTCAACAAAACAGCTCAAAACCACGTAGAACTAAGTTGAAATATCACGGTTGCATCCGCGCATGCGTTTTTATATCACTTGTGTATTCGTTAACACGATCGGGTGGGTTTAGTGTAAAGATGTTATTTTTAAACACGGTAGAGCATTAATCTTTTTCACTGGACATTTGAATTAGGAACCGCAATACGTACCTGAATTAACATAATAAAAACGCTGCAATACGTGCCTGCAGGGTTGCCAGGTTTTCACAACAAAACCCGCCCAATTGCTAATCAAAACAGATCAAAAGTAGCTCAATCCCCTGGTAAAAATCGCGTTCCAGGGGGTAAAATACACGTTTTTGGCGGGATTGCCCTGGTATAATTAGCATTACGGGGCTAAATATTGCGTTATTGTGGTCGCTTCAACCGGCGGACGTGAAAAACAATCCGCAGCATCAGTTTTAAAGTAGCCCAATTCCGCGGGAAACCCATGAACTTGGCAACACTGCGCGCCTGTACGAACGTAATATAAACATGGCCATGGTCACGTATTGACCACGTGTTTTGGCGCCACTCATTGGACATTTCACTTTGAAACTGCCGCGAAACGTGCCGTAAGGTACGTAATATCGGTGTTGCAGAAACGTTGCCACAAGCACGTATTTCCAATGAGCCTTGGCTGTCTGTAATGCTGTAATGCTGGCCCTTATGAGTAAACCTACTCTGTGTAAAATAAAAGTCTTTATTTCAATTGAGTGGACAATGGAAGCTTGTTTCTGCCACGGAATAAAACATAAAAAGAGGACTTTTTATTTTACAGTTAAGCCCTTTGTCCTGTTTTTTAATTTAGTGTTTTAATTGTTTGTTATTGTAGAAACATGGAGAAGACTTTACATTTGCACGCCCCTAACCATGACGCCAAACAAAATGAACTATGACATTTTTCTGTCAATTCTGAGGTTTTTTTTTTGTGCAATTTAATAAAGTCAAAATTCCAATATAGCCTATTAACTCAGAATTCCAAGATATAAACCCAGAATTTGCAAGACATAAACTGAGATAAACAATTCTTAGATAAAACACAGAAATTGTGAGATATAAACAGTGTTGGGGAAAGTTACTTTTAAAAGTAATGCATTGCAATATCTCATTACTCCCTAAAAGAAAGTAACAAATTATGTTACTTAGTTACTTTTTATACAAAGTAATGTGTTACGTTACTTTTGGGTTACTTTTTAAATCTAGGCATGGCTTGCCTGTTTCTTTTTTAATATAAAAAGTTATACTTCGGCCAAACGTAAAAGCCCTTTCACAACAAAAGTGAAATGAATAAGCCTCAGGCTGAAGGAAAATTAAATTCAGGAGAAAGTTCAACACTCTTCAGTGATATAAAAAATTAAGCACAAATGTTAGTTTATCTAAAGCAATTTTTGCTCATTGGTATGGTTGAATTGGATCATTGAAGGTCAGCAGCAAAGACACTGGTTAATAAAATGGGATTAAAGACATAAAGAATATTTGTGTTATTTAACATTTATTATTGCAGGTTTGTGTCATATTCTGAGCTTGCATGTACCTGTTTTTATTCATTTTGAGGAATACTGAATCTGTATACTGAATACTGATTTTTTTTTTTGAGTGAGATGAGTAAATGCATGTTCACATTTGGTCTAGAAATACAGTAACATCATGTTTACACAGCGCACACAACACCTCTGAATTTACTCCAGATTTCTCCCAACAAAATCAATTTTGTATTTTTAGTCTGTGGAAGAAAGAGAAACAGAATTGTGAATTCAGAATTCGAAGGAAAAAGTCAGAATTCTAAAATATAAATGCAGAATTCAAAGAAAAAGTTTGATTTCTGAATGTATATCTTGCAATTTTGACTTTTTAAGTCAAAGTTGGAAGTTGTACATCCAGAAATCAAACTTTTATCTATAAATTCTGACTTTTTTTCTCTGAATTCTGAATCCACAATTCTGGGTTTTTTTTCATCCACAGACAAAAAAAATTAAAAATGCAATTTTATCTCACAATTCTGACTGTTTTCTCACAAATTCAAATTTATATCTCTGCAATTTCTGAGTTTATATTTCACAGTTTACTTTATATCCAGTGTTGGGGGTAACGCTTTACAAGTAACGCAAGTTACGTACTAATATTACTTTCTAAAGTAACAAGTAAAGTGATCCATTACTTTTAGATGTTCAAATAAGTAATGCCATTTACTTTGTTTTCCCAATTATTGACTGACAGCTCTCATGTCCCCATGTTGGGAGAAATCTGGAGTAAATTCAGAGGTGTTGTGTGCGCTGTGTAAACATGATGTTACCGAATGTGATCTAGACCAAATGTGAACATGCATTTACTCTTCTCACTTGCAAAAAAGTATTCCTCAGAATGAACAGGTAAATGCAAACTCAGAATATGATGCAAACCTGCAAAAATTAAATGTAAAATTATGTATTTAATCCCATTTTATTAACCAGTGTCTTTGCTGCTGACCTTTATTGATTCAATTCAGCCATACCAACAAGCAAAAATTGCTTTAGGTAAACTAACATTTGTGCTTCATTTTTTATATCGCTGAAGAGTGTTGAACTTTCTTCTCCTGCACATGAATTTACTTTTACTTTTGTTGTGAAAGGGCTTTTACATTTGCGAAAAACAGAACTTTTTATATTAAAAAGAAACAAGCAAGCCCTGCCCAGATTTAAAAAATAACCCAGAAGTAATGTAATGCTTGACTTCATATAAAAAGTAACGAAGTAACATAATTTGTTACTTTTTTAGGGAGTAACGAGATACTGTAATGCATTACTTTTAAAAGTATTTTTCCCCAACACTGTTTATATCTCACAATTTTTCCTTTTTATTTCAGAATTGCGAGTTTATGTCTTGCAAATTCAGAATTTATAGCTTGGAATTCTGATTTTATATATTGAAAATCTGACCTTACCCCCCAGTAAATTTCCAGAATTGGGAAAAAAAAGTCAGAATTGAAAAATATAAACTCAGAATTGCCAGAAAAATGGTTAGGGGCGTCAATGTTTCTACAATAACAAACAAAAAAAAAAAAAAAGGAAAAAAGGCACAATTGTGAAATAAAAACTCCTCTTTTTATGTTTTATGCTATGGCAGAAATAAGCTTCCATTGTCGACTCAATTGAGATAAAGTCTTATTTTACATGTGGGTTGCCTCATAAAGGTCAGCATTATAGATCACACGACTAACCAAATGCTACTTATGTAACACGTTTCACTTGCAGAATAAATGAATCATAGCTGACCGCAAATAATGTATTTCTACAATGGAATGTGAAAGTAAAACCTTGCTGCACACTGCTGGTGAAATGTGCCGTCCTAGTGTCAACAAGTGGAACTGCACACAGAGATAGTCCCGCCCCTCTCTCACGCCATTGGCTGCTTCAGTGTTGACGTGTGTTGGCTTCATGATTAAACTAACAGCAATGTTTGAAGAGCCACAGTGTTACACTTTTTGGGGAAATTAACATACTGTTTGCTTTACAGTTGATTCTGGTTATTAAAATTAGAGGAGGAGAACATATTTTAACATTATAAGAAATATTAAAAATTATTGGAATTATATTTACTTGACTTCTGCATTGACCCATTTGACACTGCAAAATAAATCTGCATTGATTTGCTTTGATCATTGCACTGATTTCTTCCTCTTCTGCTTTTTAAATCTATGTATGTCTTTGTGGTCATATTGTTTTCACTTGTTAACCAACTGATAAACTGGGTAATTTTGAACTAGATTGTTGAACTCAACATATAAAACTTGTATAGAAAACAAGCATTTTGATTCAAAACCTAATGGTTACTAAGATTTAAAAAACTTTGATCTTAATTTTAATAAAGGCATATTTGTATTACCAAAACTCTGTATTTCTTGCATGATTTTATCAATGTTAAGCCATTTAAACAATTTATTTATGGTAAAAACTTGGGTTAACTGTTACAAACTGTTACAAAGCGTTTTTTTGTGAAATTTGTGTTTTTAAAACTAAAATTCCAGTATTATTATTAATTGGTTAACAAGTTTCAATTACACTGACGTGTATGTTTTGGTTTGTTTTGTTTAAATAAAGTTAATGTCTTCAGTAGTTAAATTATTATGTTATTATTCTGCTAAGAAGCTAATCAAATTCTTTGGTTAAACCTTATTCAGTTCTCATAACATCAAACTAAACTATAACCTTTACTCAGATTTTTGTTTAGTGAAAACCTAAATCCTAACGAAAATTTGTAAAGTCAATAAATTAGACAAAACTAACCAAATTGAAATTGGTTGGCCATAATACAACGAAAATGGAACAAATAATCCAAAATGGTTTTGCAAAATCCATTTTGTAAGTGCTGCTTTTTTCCTAGGCATTAACCATTTAAATAGTCATTATGTTTTGTAGTTATGATTTTAAAATGTCTGTGTATATACAGAAAGTGACTTTCAAAATTAAAGAAACAGTCAGTAAAAAGTGTGACAACAAGCCCTGGTTGTGTTTAAAGTCAACAATTAAACTTGTATAACCCAACTTTCACTTCTGCTTTTTTTCAGTTCTCAACAGATGTTGCTTTTATAAACAACAAACCCAAACTAAAGAAAAATAATGTCATATTTGTGCATTAATAAAATGTGGGACCCTGCAGCAAGAGTTACAGAATTTCTGACGAATATTAGATTGAAATATCAATCTTTTTCCTACAGTTCTTACATTTCCTAAATCTACATTTTTATTAATTTGTCATTGCATAAACAAAGTTCTTCTAAAACGAAATAATATATGCTCTTTTATGATTGTTTCATTTCACAGATTTGTTCAAAAACAGCAAAATAACGAATAGCATTTACAGTTGTAAAGATAAACATAATAATTTACATTTATTCAACTAAAGTGACTTAAAAAGGAACAAATGCGATTTGTCAGTATTGTAATGAAATAAACAAACAAATGAAAGAAACAATGTTGCATTTTATTTAATTAATCAGTTTTAGTTCATTATTTGTAGTTATACTACAACTAAACTAAATTTTAGTTGTACCAAAACATATTTTGCTAAACATGTCATGTTAGTAAACATAACTAGTTTTTCTAAAACCTTCCCTTTTTCATTTTTATGTATTTTTAACTAGATTTCGGATAGCTATGTTTTAGTTATTTTACCAAGACTTAAATATCAGTTATAAACATAACTAGTTTTTCTTGTTTTTATGTATTTTTAACTAGATTTTAATTAGCTGTTTAGTTATTTTACTCATACCAAAACTTAAATACAACTATATTTTACTAAATAGAAGTTATATAAGTTATAAATATTAGTTTTTCTAAACCTTACCTTTATCATTTTATGTATTTTTAACTAGATTTAAGTTAGCTTTATTTTAGTTATTTTACCAAGATTTAAATATATTTTACTTAAATATCAGTTATAAACATAACTACTTTTTCTAAAAACCTTCCCTTTATCATTTTTGTCTTTTTAACTAGATTTTAATTAGCTATTTAGCTATTTCACTCAAAACTGCAACTATATTTTACTAAATACAAGTCATACAAGCTATAAATATTACTAGTTTTTCTGAACCTTCCTTTTAAAATGTCTTTTGTCTTTTTAACTAGATTTTAATTAGCTATCTAGTTATTTTACTCATACCAAAACTTAAATATAACTATGTTTTAATAAATACAAGTTATATAAGCTATAAATATTAATTTTTCTAAATCTTCCCTTTATCATTTTTATGTATTTTTTAACTTTCTTTTAGTTAACTAAATTTCAGTTATTTTACTTATACCAAAACTTAAATATAACTTTATTTACGCAACTTGTTTTTCTAAAAAGTTGTTCATTTTTTGTTTCTTATCTATATTTTAGCTGATTATATTTTAAATATTTTAGTTATAGCAGAAACTTAATATAACTACATTTCACTAAAATGTAAGTTAAGAATATAACTAGTTTTTCTAAAACCTTTCCTTTTTCATTTTTATGTATTTTAACTTGATTTTAGTTAGCTATGTTTTAGTTATTTTACCAAGACTTAAATATAACAATATTTTACTTAAATATCAGTTATAAACATAACCAGTTTTTCTTAAAACCTTCCCTTTTAATTTCTATGTATATTTAACTAGATTTTAATTAGCTATTTAGTTATTTTACTCATATCATAACTTAAATACAACTATATTTTACTAAATACAAGTTATACAAGCTATAGTTTTTCTAAACCTTCCCTTTATCATTTTTGTCTTTTTAACTAGATTTTAATTAGCTATTTATTTATTTTTACGCATACCAAAACTTAAATACAATTATATCTTACTAAATACAAGTTATATAAGCTAGAAATATTACTAGTTTTTCGAAACCTTCCCTTTATCATTTTTATGTATTTTTAACTTTCGTTTAGTTAACTAAATTTCAGTTATTTTACTTATACCAAAACTTAAATATAACTTTATTTACGCAACTTGTTTTTCTAAAAAGTTGTTCATTTTTTATGTTTCTTATCTATATTTTAGCTGATTATATTTTAAATATTTTAGTTATAGCAGAAACTTAATATAACTACATTTCACTAAAATGTAAGTTAAGAATATAACTAGTTTTTCTAAAACCTTTCCTTTTTCATTTTTATGTATTTTAACTTGATTTTAGTTAGCTATGTTTTAGTTATTTTACCAAGACTTAAATATAACAATATTTTACTTAAATATCAGTTATAAACATAACCAGTTTTTCTTAAAACCTTCCCTTTTAATTTCTATGTATATTTAACTAGATTTTAATTAGCTATTTAGTTATTTTACTCATACCATAACTTAAATACAACTATATTTTACTAAATACAAGTTATACAAGCTATAGTTTTTCTAAACCTTCCCTTTATCATTTTTGTCTTTTTAACTAGATTTTAATTAGCTATTTATTTATTTTTACGCATACCAAAACTTAAATACAATTATATCTTACTAAATACAAGTTATATAAGCTAGAAATATTACTAGTTTTTCGAAACCTTCCCTTTATCATTTTTATGTATTTTTAACTTTCGTTTAGTTAACTATATTTCAGTTATTTAAATATAAATTATTTAAAATTTAAATATAACTATATAAGTTAAGCAGCATTTTTTTCTAAAAACTTCCCTTGTTCATTTTTTATGTTTCTTATCTATATTTTAGCTGATTATATTTTAAAAATTTTTAAGTTATACCAGAAACTTAATATAACTACATTTTACTAAAATATAAGTTAAAAACTAGTTTTTCTTAAAACATTTCCTTTTTCGTTTTTATCCATTTTTAACTAGATTTTAGTTAGCTATGTTTTAGTTATTTTACCAAGACTTAAATATCAGTTATAAACATAACTGTTTTTTCTAAAAACCTTCCCTTTATCATTTTTGTCTTTTTAACTAGATTTTAATTAGCCATTTATTTATTTTTACGCATACCAAAACTTAAATACAATTATAGTTTACTGAATACCTTATATAAGCTTTTCTAAATCTTCCCATTTGTAACTTTCTTTCAGTTAACTATATTTCAGTTATTGTACTTATACCAACATTTAAATATAGCTATATAAGTTATTTAAGCAGCTACTTTTTCTAAAAAGTTCCCTTGTTTCCATTGTGTTTATCTATTTTTTAGCTGATTATATTTTAATTATTTTAGTTATACCAGAACCTATAACTACATTTCACTGAAATATAAGTTAAAAATATAACTTGTGTTTCTAAAACCTTTCCTTTTCCTTTTTTCATTTATTTACTTATTTATTTGTGTGTGTGCACTTGGATGGGTTAAATGCAGAGCACAAATTCTGAGTATGGGTCACCGTACATGGCCACACGTCACGTCCTTTCCTTTCCTTTCCTTTATTTATTTTCAACGTCTTATCTGGCAGAAGGTTTCTTTGCCGTTCCGTCTCCTATTTGCCTGTACTCTCTCTCTCTCCCTCTCTCTCTCTGTGTGTGTGTGTCTTTTATTCTTCTCATGTGAGATTTTACACATCAATGGCCCTGGAGGTGAAAGGTGAGCTGGCATGACCCCAGATCAGCAGTAAGACAATCCCAGCGCTGCTTTTCTAACAGAAGACCCTCCTACCGGCCCCTGAGAAGGAGGAGCCACAGCAACTGCCATTTTAAAAAGAGGAGGTGCCAAAATACATCAGGAACACATTCCATTGGGGGAGAAACTCAAGCCTTGTGCTCCTTATTTTATACCTGATTCACATCTTTTCCTGATTTCAAACAATCAGTAAATCAAAAAGTAAATGTTTATTTCAAATAGCTCGTGTTGTGCTATTAGCTGAATTTATCTGTACCTAAAAGGCCTGAAGATACTAAATCCTAAAAGTGATATTAACAGTTTAATCAGCACTGTACAAAACGTCAAACACAAACAGTCAAACACTATAGATTTTAAAGCACTTTTCATGTATTTTTTTTTCAGGATTAGAGTAATGCTTTCATAAAAAGCAAAGTGAAATAACAAACTGTGTAAATGTTTAGAAAATACTAACAAAAAAGCAACCCTGGACCACAAAACGAGTCTTAAGTAGCACGGGTATATTTGTAGGAACAGCCAACAATACATTTTATGGGTCAAAATCGATTTTTCTTTTTCGTTAATCCAAAAAATCATTAGGATATTAAGTAAAGATCATGTTCCATGAAGATTTTTTTCGTACATTTTCTACCGCAAATATAGCAAAACTTAATTTTTGTTAGTAATATACATTGCTAAAAACTTCATTTGGACAACTTTAAAGGTGATTTTCTCAATATTTTGATTTTTTTTGCACCCTCAATTTTTCAAATTGTTGTATTTCAGGCAATTTAATTATAAAAATTAAAAACTGGTTAAAGACTGGTTTTGTGATTCAGGATCACAAATATATTTGAAACACACTTTTTTCACTCTCATTCTGTTCACACTGAAAGAAAATGACTTTGAAACGTTTCACTCAAAGAAATTCAAAGAAACAAGTAAAAATAATAGAATTAGACGTGAAATGTTATAGTACTTTAGTTTTTTATATTTTATAGTATTTTAGAAATAGTATTTTCTTGTAATACTTCTCCAACAATCTTTGTTTTATTTACAACTTTGAGAAATCATACAGAGAACAGATCATGATTCAAATCAGCATTAGCATTTACAACAAATCTACAGACAACGACTAAAAATAATTGTGGTTATAATAAAACCTTTATTTATAAATGACTTAATTTCTGAATGGATCCAACAAACTTAAAAACAAAAGTATATAAAGTATACTCCAAAACTATCACATTAGTTTGCTAATAGCTGAAAACTCCAGAAAATATGTTTTAATCTGTTTACATAACACAACACTGATATAACTTTAAACAATGAAATGATGATGATGAAAACTGATTGTCACCTAATTATGCAATACACAGCAGCCTAAAAACAAGCAATGAAATCTCATGTAAATATAAGCAGCCATACCATGCATTAACATTTAGGTAAATATCATACAAAGACTGAAATTATCATATACATTTTCTTTCGATTACTTTATCACAAAAAGCAAAATATGTATTTAACAAACTTGAAAACTAAAGTATATTTTTAAAGTATTACAGCAGTTTGTAATTCTGAAACTTGAAAATCTGTTTTAACGTGTTTACATAATACAATATTTATATAACTAAAAAAATAAATAACATACGGCAGCCTAAAAACAAGTTAGCAATGAAATCTCATGTAAATATAAGCAACAACTAAATAAAAAAAAGTAAACATATTTAACATTTGGGATGTTAGTAATATCAAAGATTAAAAACATCCTATAACTTTTCTTTCAATGAGTTTTTGTAAATATAAATATATTTTAGTAAACATAAGTCATACGTTATAAACCTTACCTTTTTCATTTTTATTTATTTTTTTAACTAGAGTTTAGTTTGCTGTATTGTAGTTATTTTACAAAAACTTAAATATATCTATATTTGACTAAAATATCAGTTATAAATAACTAGCTTCCTTTTAATTTGATGTATTTTAAGTAGATTTTAGTAATTTTACTAAATACAAGTTGTGTAAGTTACAAACCTTCCTTTTGATCATTGTTGTATTTTAACTTTCTTTTAGTTAACTATATTTATTTATTTTACTTATACCAAAACTTAAATATAACTATATTTTACTAAACAAAAGTCATTTAAGTTATAAATATGACTCGTTTTTCTAAAACCGTCCCTTAATCATTTGTATGTATTTTTAACTCTCTTTTAGCTAACTATATTACACTTAGAAGCAAAATATTGACGGGAAACGCAGAGAAGCATGATTATGCACAAAATGTGAATTTTGCTATACTGTTCATTTAAATAAAACAGTGCAATAGTGCGTAACGCTTATATAAAAATATATATATTTCATACTTTTCAAGAACATTCCCGCGCAAGATAGAAGATGCTGTTTTGACGTGCGAGATTTAAAGGCTCCGGACTGCTCGCATCTGCCTGAGATGTTGACCCACATAGTTGTTTACAGTTGTGACCATTTTTCATTGTAGTAGCGCTTGCTGGATTGGCGGACGGACGGTAAAGATCGGAAGTAGTTTGTGCATGCTAATGAAGGAGTTGGGCTTGTGGATATTTACGTTCAACGGGAGCCGCCCTTCATTCACCACATGGTTAAAAGCTGAGAGCGTTCGCGCCACTTTCGCAATTTTACTACGCTTTTGTAACGCTACCCACAGCGTGCTCGGATGCGACGCGTGTTGATGGTGTATTTCCACCGTCGGCGCTTGAAGTTCAACGTTTAGTTTCGACGATTTGCCCGGAGCGTTGACAGTAAACGGTAAGTGTGTACAAGTGAGTGAAGATGGTGGATTCTACAAACCAGTGTCTTACTACGCGGGTTATTGACGTGAAACCTGTTGTTGCCTTTTTCGGGCGATTCACTTGACGAAGTCTATGCGCGTTCTTAAAGCGTTCGCTTTATCGCATCCTAAGGCTAACGCGACTGCTTAGAGAAGCAGTTTGGGCTAAAAACACTGTAGTAAGAGACGCGTGGTAGCCCACCATAGTTCAGAGAATGAGGGAGATTTGAAAAGCGTGCGCCAGGCTGCTGCAGTGCCAAACAAGTGCTGGCTCCAGTCACCGTTTACATTCTATCGGCGCGTTAAAAAGCGTTCCGAACCGTTCCTCGAGAACTTTTCATGAGCCGAGCGGTCCAAAATACCAGTTATTCGCAGTGCTTTGTGAACGCTAGTGCTTGAGTTCGCTTGCCACCAGAACAAAGCGACAGCACATGGGGCAGTTGCAGGCCGTGTTAGCAACGCTGCTAGGCTAGTTGGCGTTCAGTTTGAAACGTAACGTTACACATTTGAACACAAGAGTTACACTTAAATATTTCGGCGGGGCCACACTTCGTGGCGCGTTTGTGTTGGGCAGCGAATACAGAATAAGCGATTTCCCGCGAAGTTTAGAATTCGATTTTGGAATTCGAACGCATGTGCGTTGGAACGCGCTGGGCCGGTTACATTTAAAAATGGAACTTCAAAGGGGTTTGGCGTAAAAACAAAGTCTCTTAATGTAGACTGATCGACTCTGACGTTTGAGTAAACTGAAATGCGGCGTCAAAACCAAATTTAGCACGAACAACTGGGGCTGGTGTTGTCGAACGTGTGTTAGCGTGCGTTCCACGCGTTTTCGCGGAGTTGTAGAGTACTTTATTTTACCGACTAGCTTTGCAAGTTCCAACCCAAACAACGAGCAAAGCCGTGAACACTCGACTTTGCCCTTGTTTTTAGTTTGTTTCTCCAACGCAACTACTGCGGACTCTTCGGCGCCATATTGGTGCAAATCATGGGGGAGGGGTGTCCTCGCGTTTCGCGCGAGTGCGCATGCGTCGTAGAACGCCGGTTGTGTACTTCGCTTATCAGACCTGTTTTAGTTTAAATTCTTGGGTTTGCTAAATCTCCAATAGCACGTGGGACTTTTTTCGGAGCCTAAATATTAATATACTTAAAAAATACTATTAATATTAATATTTTAAAACTGAATGAAACAATGTGTAATAACATACCTTTTCCCACTCTTTTCAGAAAAACCACAAACCAGGGTCCAGTGGCGTGAAACAATGCTAACGCCGTCCCAAAGGTGGATCTGCCTGGTTCCTCACGACCGTGAGCTTGTCATCTCCATGTCAGCGTAGTGTCAAAGTGCTTACAGTGCAGGTAGTTCTATAAAATCTACTGCAGTGGAGGCACTTCAAGCTCTACTTTGACATGAGCGCGCACACGAGCGGCGACGTGATCTACTGCTTATGCTAAGGTGCATTTAGTGCAGATAGTGAAATAGACTAGCACCTACTGCCCTAAGTGCCCCTTCTGGCATAAGGGGCTGGCAAATCCTGCTGTGGCTGTCCCCCCCCTCCCATTCTTTCATTTCATGCAGTTCTCTGCTAGTTTTGCATAGTTGCACTACAAGAAATATTGAGTTGTGCAAATCTATGCAAAACTGATGGTGGCCTGCTTCCCCATCCTTTCCTGTGCTTCTCGCTTTGAGCGTTTCTGCTTTAGCGTTGCGTGTGCATTTCTTTTCAGGTTAACCCCCCTGTTTGTCCTGGCTGTGCGCTGTAGAACTCTCACTCTGGTTCCAGCAGTATTAAAGTGCTTATAGTGCAGGTAGTTTTGTGAAATGCGTATCTACTGCAATGTGAGCACTTCAAGTACTTCTAGATGCGAGCGACGCGGAGAGGGCTTGACCGTCACGCTTTCTTGTGCGCACTGTCCTGGTTAGTTTTGCTGGTTTGCAGTCAGCGTTCGTATTAGTGCTGTGCAAATCCATGCAAAACTGACCGTAACGGTGAGGAGTCTCCGCTTCCCGTCACATTCCAGCATCCCTTTCTTTGCAGGTTGGGATCGGCCGCAATGCTCTGCGCTGGAAGTATTGCACTTGTCCCGGCCTGTGAAGAGCATGGGAAATTGTTCAGCTGCTTTTGTTCTTTTAATGCATTTGAACTTTTTCCCGTTTGTTTTAGAATTTGATCGCAATAAAAGTTTTAAATGCACATTTGTTTGTGTGAATTATTTTAATAATTTAAGTGGAGGCACTGCAGGCAAAAACAACGTGTGTGGGGGTTATTTTTTTTTTTCATGCACCTGTTAAGTTTGAAATTGAGTGTGTTGTGTGTGTGTGGGTTTTTTTTTTTGTTTGTTTTTTCTTCAGACTAATAGAAAGAAAACACCCAAAAAAGACACTTGCGTTTTTTATAGCAATTCTATCTATTTTGTGTCAGTAGATTAAAAAATTACATTTTTAAAAGGTGTTCTCCTTCAAAATGAGTTTTATTTATTTATTTATTTTTTTTTTTTTTTCGTCCTACTACATTGAGCCATAAATCTCCACTTCAGTAGCGCTTGCACGCCAGACTTCACATTTTTAGTCCCGTCTATATCCTGAGGTTTTTCACAGAGGGATTTGTTCATGTATATAATGTTCTT